>BMAO01009883.1:0-98485 GCA_019973975.1 Trichonephila clavata | reverse complement strand
ACTGGTTGCGACAACTTTTTTTTGAAAAAATGGAGATATGGGGTTTTTTTTGTGATTTTTATATTTATTTGGTATATTTTAAGAAAAAAATCCTAAAATTGAAAAGAGAAAAAAAAAATTATTATTATTAAAATGGGAAAAAACTGGTAAAAATTTACAAAAAATTACGTAAACGGGGCCCGCCCTGTACAAAAATTTTATAAACAAATACTCAATTTTTCAGTTTTGATATGTTACTTTGTTATTAATGTTTGAAGTGACCTTCAGGATAAGAGATATTTTAGTTTTTACAAAAAATAGAGCACTTTATCTTAGTTGTTATACGAAATTGCTTAAAAAAACAGTGGTTATATTCACATAAGGGACTGTAAATTTTGTAATAATGCAGTGATTTATAAATCTGAAGATCAAAATAATTCTACTATTATACAGAACATACACAAAAAATTTCAGTAAATTATTTTGGAAACTTTTTCAGCAATCCTTGTCCCCGTTTGATTTTTTTCAAAAAAACACATTTCGTGTAAAACACATTTTAAAGTTTGAAACACTTTTTTCTAAATATTAATACTTACCTACAGGTTTAAAATTCCCCAGACTTATACGTAACACCTTCCTTTTTCTCAGATAATGCACAGCTCCTTTTTTTAAGTCCTCTGAGTTTTTTTCTCTTGTTTTTTGTAGTTGGCAATGAATGTCTCTCCGAGTCGACAATTCTTTCGTCATCAACGCTTGAATACCCCTTCACAATGAAACAACCCATTGGGATGTGTAAATGTTCCAACACGGAAAGAATCCCTTTAGATCCATCATTGAACTGTAATACAGCTAAGAATGCGCCAAATTGTAATGTCAGAAGTTCAACAAAAGTTTCTTTTGGGATTATGCTCCACAAAACACCATTAAAACTTTCATTGGCATTTTGGGTCTTTCCATGCAAACATTTTTCGAGAAGTGATTGATCACATAAATCCATATAGGTGTTTTTCACCGTGTTCAATACAGCAGTTGGTAAGCCAGGTGTTCTATGTTTATGCAGTTTTCCTTCTTGCTTGGCCTTTTGGTATTTGCACCACGTATCGGATCCAGAAGGGCATTGTCCATGCATGGGTTTTTTGTCGGTTGAGCAGCAATGAAAAAATGCAGCAATGACTGCAGTCTGCATGTTAGACAAATTGCCGACATTACTTCGAATAGCAATTCCAAAATAATTTTGAAGTGTGTCGATAAATTTGTCGGTCAATTTGCCTTTCCCACCTAAACCTTTTGTGGATTTCTTCAGCTTTCGTAAACGAGAGCCAACTCTCTTCTGCACATGTCCTATGCACTCATATTTAGTTATGCTCTCAATACCATACATGTCTTTCACATTATTGAACGCCTTTGAATCCCCATCTCCGTAGTAAGATGTATATCGAAGACTGCGGTTTGCTTCAGACCTTTCAAAAATCCTATAAGCACCGACAGTTTCCATATTAGAAGCTGATCCTTTGTGATTTTTACAAAAATGTAACACTACGCATTTTTTTGGAGGGTCCCGATGTTTTTCGTTTTTTGTACACACTCGACAATATTGACTGAGCACTTCAATGTCTAATATTTTACCAGAGTCCACAGAAATTGCCGAAACACATCCATTCAGTGAAGAGTAGCCACGTTTTTGCCATGTACCATCTACACTAACGCCACACTCATTTGAACATTCCGCAATGGATTTTGCTGACTCCAACATAGAACTGTTTGCAGCTTGTGACGTAGCATGCAGCAACTTAATTTCATGTTGTCTGTATGTAGATTTTGAAAGATAAGGAATATTCAGCATACTAAACAGTTTCTTTCCAGCTGAAAATCCTTTGCCAATAACTCTCATTCCAAAGACGAGAAGAAGGTTTACTGTATTTAAATTATTCACCTTTGATGTAGAAGTGAATCCTTTTGAAAATGAACATTTCTTACACTTTAGACACAAATTTGACTGCAAACCAAGTCTTGAGTCTTCAACCAAGTACAGTTCTTGATCAAAACAAACAGGGCAAGAAAGAATAGAGAATATTGATACCAGTATTTCGATGTCGAAAATTCTATTACCAGAAAGAGTTCCGGTATCAACATTAAATAAAGTGTCGCTTAATCCTCTTCCCAATTTTTCTGTACTAATACTTGCATCACTAACTTTCTTTTGAGCAGTGCGGAAATTACCATTAAACTTTCGATTCTTTGGACGTATTTTTCGTCCATGTCCCATGGCAGATATTTGAAGAATAATTAAAAAGCAGTTTTGTCAAATACGAAAATCAAAATGAACCTGTTTCAGTAAAAACTAGAATGAAAAAAGTTAGCAGCGATATCGAACGTTAAGAAGTAAATAAACAAATATCCTGAAATTGCCAGATTTGAAAACTCCTTTTATAAAAAAAATAATAAGTGAGGCTTCTTAATAACGTTAAACAAAATATTAAAATATACTTTACTTTAAAATATATTTTTGAAAAAGTGGAAAGAAATCAAAAAAAGTTTCAGTTTTGGTTTCAGAATGCCACTTCCGGTCGGCAGTTACCAACTGGAAGTGTCATCTGCTTGTACTAAAACAGTTGTAACTTTTGTTCTAGTGAACGAAAAATAAAAAACTTGGTAATTTTATAAAGCTAATAAGTTGGTCTACAAAATAGAATCATAAAATTTTTTTTGTCAATATTTGACCAAATCCCCGATTTTAGGGTAGTCGGATACCTTAAGATGACAAAATGTATTCAATACATTTCTGAGACTCATTTAAAATATTTATCAGTATCAAAATTTTTGTTCTCTTTCATAAAACTTATAGTTTACTTTAAAATAATGCCTAATGTATAAATCTTTTTTTGACGTATAATTTCATAATAAGAAAGCAAAATTTGCCCATTTCGAATTTTTTTTTTTTTTGAATTATTCAGTTAAATAAGCATAACTTCCTTAGAAAAAAATAAAAGCTCTGTTCAAATAAAAAATTCTTCATTATTAATTGCGTGTTATTAATATATCAAAAATCACTAAATTGGCATGTCACAATTAATTTCTAAATGAATATTTTTAATTAATATTAGTATAAGATAATTAATTAACTTTGTTTTGTATTTTATGATTTCTTCTAAAATGAATAAATATAGATGAATTTAAATGAAAATGATTTTTAAAAAGTTCATTGATCATTTAGAATCAGTGATTAAAAATATAAAATGCCGAAAACTATCTTTTTTTTTTAAGAATTTAAAGAAAAAACTTTTTTTCTTACAAAACAATGATATTTTGCATATTTTATGATTTTTTTCTAAAATGAATCAAAATCGTTGCGTTTAAATAAAAATTATTTTTAAAACTTTTAGAATCAGTGATTTAAAAAATAAAAAGCCAAAAACTTTTTTGAACAAATTTTAACACAACACTCAAAATACTTAAAACAATCATTTAATAATTTCTTCTTTTATAAAGATAATTGTATGAAACTTTTTTCCCGTGTGTCGAACATTTCAAAATATCCTCACAATTTTACTTCAAGATTTAAAATAGTAGTAAAATTTTGTAATTTGAAAAGTTTCTACTTTTTTGTCTTTTTTCAACATGCAACTCTTTTTAAAAAGGCTACGTTTTCGTTTCCGGGGACTAAAAAATTGCAACGAAAGAATTGAAAAGTGAGTGAGTGATTTATAAATTCGCACTGTTCGCCTACTCGAGGGTTTTTAGCGACGGTCCTCGAAATTTTCAACCATGGTCAAGTGAAGAGAACGACACCTAAGCTTTTACACACATCTCCTAAGTACCACACCACACCACGCAAGAACAAATTTCGAAAAAGGAAGTTTTAATGTCATAGTTAAAGAAATCACTCACATCGCGCATACACACACATAAGTGCAATCGTCCTGAGGGAAACAGGAAATTCCCATGGGGATTAAGTTTTTCACTGATAAAAGCCCGTGCAGCGCCGGACTAAGCGGAGAGGAAAGAAGCAAAGAAGTAAAAGTAATTTCGAGAAATAATATTGGAAGTGCTTATTTTGTGAAAAGAAGGGAAAATGTTAAACGAGAAAGCCATGACACGCACTCACATCGTACGCGTCAAACCCACACAAAAGTGCTGGCGTCAGAAAGAAAGGAGGAAATTAACATGGGGATTAAGTTATACCCTCGGTAAAAGCCCGCGCAACGCCAGGCCGGGTCAGCTAGTATATATATATATATATATAGCTTTATTGGATTTATGTAAGACTTGGATTTTTTTTCTCAAAATTATAAAATGTTGGATGTCAGATTTTCAAAGAGGTCAAATTGTGGGAACCCGTCTAGTTGGAGCAAGTGTGACCGAAACATCCCACTATGTAGAGGTTTCTAGAAATACGGTGTCTGAAGTCATGACTGCTTACACACTGCAAGACAAGCTCGACAAAGCAAAATAGTGGAAAGAGAAATATGTGTTAAATATTCTCTTTATCTCTCTTGGAACACAAAATTTTTTCCTCTTCAAAAGGACACAATTTTAGAAGAATAACTTTTGGAATTTAATGGACAAAGTAAAGTATCTTAATTTAAAAAAAGCTGCAATTCATTTAACATCGTTCTTTCGCTCTACCTGCCTATGTGAATCTACACTTTCAATGACAGACATAATTAAAACAACGTATCATTCCCGTTTCACAGACGACCACTTAGAATCCATTGCAAGATTAACAGTTAGTAATTATATTCCGAGATATTCAAGATTGGTAGGCATAGCATGCAGACTAAATCTTCTACTGAGACTTTAACTACGAGAATTGACTATAAATGAAAATGATTTATTTTTGATGTATTTTGAGTTGTCTGATAATAAATGCATCATTTGATATTAAATTCGTGGGTATAAGTATTATGTTTCTATTTTGCGTTCTACTTAAAACACAGTTTTAAAAATGTTACTTTTTTTACTGTAGATTTGTATAGGTAAGTACATATTCTGTTTTTATTATTGTTATAATATAAATATTGTTGAGTATTTTTTTTTTTTTTTTTTTTTTGCTTATCACACCTACGCCACAAAGTGGACCGCAACACCTTGAAAAAATTAGAAGTAGACCGTGTCATGTAAAAGTTTGCCCGCCCCTGCTGTAGACTATTGGTAATATCAGGTCCTCTCCTGATTAATACAGAACTAAAAGAGGGTATGACCTAGTGGGGAAGTTTTCTAGGCGCTCAACCTTGGACAATTATTGCAGTACTTATAGTTCGCGTTTCAAGGTACTAATCTATAGGAAGGGTGATACACAGATACACACTCCTTCGACAAGCGATACCTGGTTCGGTTATGGAGGTACTTGTTGATGAGCTTCATTCTTTAATGCGATTTTCGACAAAACAATCAATGCCCAATTTTTGTGGGGCTGTCCTATTTTGGGTGGCTACTCATTGCTCGAGCAGCCACTGTTATAGAAGAAGAAATCAGTTGTAATTATTCACGATTGCTGAAACTCTTAAAAAATAAATTATTCCGTTCTATAGTCTTGAAGTTTGTGTGGAGATATCATGAAAATGGCTCATTTCCAACAGGTATTCCAACGGAAGGTTTTTGTTTACACCAGTATCTTTCTACCTCTGTCAAAACATGGTGGGGAACACCTCTCACACTTCCCGAGTTAAAAACAACCCGAAGAGTATTGACTATCGACCTCCTAATTTTGAACCACTTATTTATTTAATCAAAACTGAGCTCGCCAAAAGTGCTTTGAGATACCTGCTGAGATAGATAGAAAACAACACAAAAAACAATACACAAATAGAAAAAATTATTGCATTAAAAAAAAAAAGCTCTGCAAAACTGCAGAGGTGAGGAAACAAGATTACATTAGTGTCTATCGTAGATGGATTGCGAAATGTAGAAACAGGAAATTAATTTATTTTAAATCATATTGTTGAGAAAAATAGAATGAAACCTGGAAGAAATTGCTTTTTGTATAGGTTTTACAAGAGGTAATCGGGCAGTATGGGAGAAATGAAAAACAATAGTCAATGCCGTTCGTTCCCAGGAGAACCGCATAAACCAGGGGTGGGGAAATAGCGGCCCAGAAATTTTTTTTCTGCGACCAGTCAAAACAGAATAAATTATAGTTTAAAAAAAAACTAAAGAACACGCTTTTATACTGATTTGAACTAAAAAGTAAAAAAATAATTCTTAATATAAGAACAAATGATGAACGAGAAAATTAATGTCGTTGGGGATAAAAACGGGGGGTTTTCTATAAATATATCAATTGTTATAGTTTCTAACTTCTATTCCGAAATGCTGAGTTAGTGTAAAAAAGTAGTACAAAGCACCCCATGCTTTTATTCCAATGACATTAATTTTCTCGTTCATCATTTTGTTCTTATATTAAGAATTATTTTTTTACTTTTTTGTTCGAATCAGTATAAAAGCCTGTTCTTTAGTTTTTTTTTTTAAACTATAATTTATTTTTCATTTTTTAGTTCAATCTACAATAAAAGCATGTTTTTGTTTGTTTTTTGAACTATCACTTATTCACTGTTGAATTTATCCTTGAGTTTGATATTTGGAGCCGGAATTGCGTGGCTAGAAGAAAAAATGCGAATTAAAAAGATTTAATGTACCATGTTTTTATAACGGACTAAAAAGTATAAAATTCCTCGTTTTCGTTTTTTTTTTCTTTTTTCACATTTTTATGTATTGTCATCTACTTCTGAGCTATGGTCCAAATTTCAAATCTGTAACTCATCAGAAAGTCGCATAGTTTAATCAATTACAAAATTCCACCCGGACAGACATTCAAGAAAGCGAGTTAATAAAAGCATGATAATATTAAGTGTCAATCGTATAATCCCCTTTTAAAAATGTATTGCTATAATGTTAATTCGTATCATTACTTCTAAACGTATTGCTTTATAAAAAATAAAAAATATTTAGCAGTTAGAAGATAAATTATTTTTTTTCACATGCAGGAGCCTTTTTTTATTTTCATTTTCAGAAAAATATTTATATTATGGTTAGAAATTGCTAACACCACCCACCCTCCCCTTTCTCACATAAAGAACACTTTTTTTTTGTCTTTTTTGTATTAAACACAAGTGTATTTTACACTTGCATATAATTAGCTTCAAATCAAAAACACTCGCGTTTAGGGTAACACCTTATTCTTTTTGTAGCCAAATCTGTAAATGGTATATGGAATTAGTCGCCAAATTTGAAAATTGTATATGCAATAAGTTGCCAAATCTGGAAGTGGTATATGGAATTGCCACCAAATCTAATTATCGTTATTCCTGACGATCCTGATAAGGACAATGGAACAAAATTATGAAATTATTGTATTGTCATGGGTCCTTGACAAATGTACAAAGTTTCGAATTAATCCGATCTTTTAAAGTGGCTAAAAATTGAGTTCTAAGATTCCGTTACATACAAGTGAAACTTATAAAAGCGTGTTAAAAGCAAGTACAGTCGACTCTGGATAATTCGAAGTTGGAGAGATCAATGAAAAACTTCGCATAATCAAGATTTCGAATTATCAAGAGGGTAGGGAAAAAAAAAGAGGGAAGACAGATGGTCATCAAAGGGGCTACGTTACAGGGGAGGCACACATTGACAATACAACACAAAACATGTAAACTTAAACCTGTTTGCTACAAGACTCTACATGATAGTGAGTGTTCGAATAGTCGAAAAGTTTTATAAGATAACTTCGAATTATATCGCTTGCAGTCTGGCCAGCCACAGATTTTGCTTCGAAATACTCAGTGTATCAAAACGTATTGTTTAGTTCGAAATATCAAGAGTTTTTCTAGGGGCTGAGCATATACTTTAAATTAGCGAGAGGTTCGTATTATCGAAGGTTTGAATTAGCGAGAGTCAACTGTATATAGAGAAAATGCTTTCTATATTTGGGTCGGCATTCATTTGTGAGCAAAGTTTTCATTGTACTAAAATCAACAAGAGTAAATATAGATAATTGGCTGACATTAACTTGCAGGGGATGATGAGAATTTCACAACAAAAAAAATCTCACTCCTGATTTTAGAATTGCAGAAAAGTGTTGAAGGGTACATTTATCTCATCAATCGTTCTACTTTCTGCTATAGATGATATGAAATTAGCACAATAAATACATTTAATAAAACTGCTAAAGTTTAATTTAACTTATATTTATTAATTTTTATACGGTACAATTGATACCTTTTTGAGATGCAAAGTTATCTAATATGAATGTAATCATTCTAAAAAGGCGCGGCTCTTCCGTATCCTCTGTTTCCACAATACTATCTTCGAGCCAGAAGAATTGTCTTTCTCCTAACACAAACAATTAGGAGTTGAAAGCAACTTGAACCTATAAAGCAAACAGAGAAATGGCCATGGTTGGTAAGAACAAAAAGAAAGTTTTGTTTAAAAATGGGGTTTATTTTAATATTGGGTTTTCAATAAGGAGTGTCAATAATTTTGTCGCTTTTGACGATCATTCCAGCAGGAGATCTAAAACTAGTAGATAATTTTTTTGAAGTAATTGTAATTATTCAGAAAATGAGAAGAGCTGTGGGGGATAACAAAGACCTCTCACTCAACAACCACTTTTAAGCAAAAAGAGGTTGCGAGAATTCATTTTGAAGGGGTTATTATCGTAAACTCTTTAATCCAGTATAAGTTGAAAAAATGTTCATATTGAGAAAGCTTGTGTTCATATTTTGAACCTCTGTGAAATCATCTCATTGGGATACATTAAATTATATATAATGACAAAAGTAGTGTGCCGGGGGGGGGGAGGTCAAGCACAATTGTATTAAATGTATGAAAAGTGAAAAAAAATCTTTTAGGCAAATCTTTTTAAAATTTTATATTTAAAAAAAAATTGGGTATTTTTTTCTGGGTTCTTATAAGGGAGATGCGAGAATAGGGATATATTCTTATAAGGAAATGTGGAGATGTGAGAATGTTCTAAGAAAGTAACATGACCCAAGTTCGCTGGATGCTTGATTTAGCAAGAGGAGTAGCCTTCCCAACACAAAGGAAGAATAAAATCGCTTTGAGTGAAGGTTTATCAACGTCGCACTCAGTGGTGTAGCTAGTTTTGAATAAGCCCCGTATCTCACTTCTTCTTCGGGGCCCTTTTTTTTTAGAAATGAAAGCCCGTTAGTGGTATTATAGTTACATATGTTGAGGGCCCCGTATCATTAAAACGGCTGATATGGCGGTAGCTATATATATACGCCCCTGATCGCATTACAAAGCAGCGCAAGGGCTATGACCGACAAACGTCATAGTTTTGAATCAAGTGACTGGTGTAACACCTGTGCTGGTACCCTTCTCCAAACTTCCGAACTAATGGTAGGACACTGAGCTTCGACAAATTTAACGTGCATCGGCCCTTCTGTATGGCGATTCTTTCGTGGCATTAGAGCTCGAACTCACGACACGACGTCCTCGTGTCCGTGTCCATTATCACTGGGCTACCGCATAGAATAGGCATAGGTTAGAATTGCTTTGATTCTATATCTTAAAACATTCTCTTTTTTTTTTTTTGGAACAAAGGAGTTTGTTGCTTTTAATTCTGTTGAAAATATTGTTTGTTGCCACAACAGGAAACTTAAACAGTTACGATGATAAAATACTAAATAAAATTTATAAGGCTCCACTGAGAGCTGAAAAGATTATCTAAATTTTGTTTTATTTGTACAGGGTGGGGCGTGGGAGCTTCCTGTTTTGAAAATGCAATAAAGCACACTACATGTTCCATTCGACTTTATTGTTATTTTCCGTTCACCACACAACATTGGAACTTTGAATTTATACAGTTTAGAACGCTCCTGATAAATATCGTCCTCCATTATCAATACACAGATGCAGCCGATTTTGAAAACTTTGAGTCACCTTTTCAAGCACATCGACCGGAATTTAATCAATTTAGGCTCGGGTGTTGTTCCGTAGGTCTTCCAGGGTGTTGGAACGATCTTTCTAAACCAAAGACTTGAGATAAGCCCACAGGAACTAATCAGGAGGGGATAAATTAGGTGAGCGTGCAGGTCAATTTACGTCCCCTCGCAGGGAGAATTGGATCATTTGTTATACACCGATCTGAATTGACACACGAACTCGTTCCACATTTTCAGGTGTTCTACTGATCTTCGGATGTCCTTTCTTTCCTTTGGAGACCCCCCCCGTTGCTCGAAAGGCATCCATAACCACATTAAAGCACATTTCCGATCAAAAACACGAGCTCGCTCGGCCTCTTGGAGGAATGTCGAAGTGACGACGAAAGACATGTTGCACTGCAATCACCGACCGACCGTTAGAGAAATGCGTCTCCACGGCAAAAGCACGCTGCTGCCTCGACTCCAACGTGTTTGAGACTGAGACGGGCGGGAACACAAATATCCTGCTCCATCCCTTCCACCGAACCCCTCCCCTCTCTACGAACATCACTGCAACATGTTAAAAACAGGAAATTCCCGCGCACCACCCTGCATATTTTAAAACATGGGTGTCTAAACTATAACCTATTGTGGATCACATTGCAAAAATAAATTTTTTTTCTGGGCCACACAAACAACATTTTTCAACAAATTGAAATAAAAATTAACTATATAGTTGTGTCAAAAGAAACTTATTTTTATTATAATTTTCTTAAATTTGAATTAGACATGAATAGGTACACATTTATTTAAAGTTTGTATAAGTTTCTCGTTTCATTTAGTTTGGATTTCATAAAGATGGAAAAAATCAAGTTAATGAGATGAATGAATTTGCGTTTGTGTTGAACAAGCAAATCGATATCGGGTTCAATAGACGAAGTTGCAAATTCTTTAATGCATTTTCAAGATGTTTGTCAGTGATCTTTGTCCTTATTTTTATTCTTTGTATGCTTTATTCTTGGAAAATAACTGCTCACAAATAAAAGTACTGCCAATGAGTGCGAAAATGAAGATATTTAACGCGGTGTAGATAATCTTCATAAAACTCCAGTATAGAAACATTCCCTAATTTTTCTTTCAGTTGAATGTTACTTTGCAGTTTAATGCATTCCATTTGAAGGTTTGAAGGTAATTTATTTGTTTCTATAGAAAACGGGGTTGTGAAAATATATTGAAATACTCTTCGTTTTTTCGAAAATCTTGAAATCTTCTTTCAAACTCTTCAATTAAATCGAAAATTAATGCAGCATATTTTGTGCATACATTTATCATTTTAAATAAAATAAATTGAATAAATAAAGTATATTGAATAAAATAATTGAAATATTTTCATAATTTATGTTTGGGCCGCACTTTAAAATCTTTTGGGCCGCACTTTAGACAAGCATGTTTTAAAATTACGTATTTTGAGCAATTGCATTTGTATTTTATCAGTTGTTTTTGTTTTGATTTTATCTTTGTGTGTTTCTCTTTTTTGACAGTTTAATCCACATTATAATCAATTAGTAATATATTGACAAAAGATAATAAGCATTCAAGTATCTAGTTTCAGTATTAGAAAGCAATTAAATATTCTTAAAGAGGTATAGAGAAAGATCATAAGTGTTGAGTAAGCGATAGCATTGGTTACATTGACATCAGTATTTCCATCTTTCATCAGTCGATGTTTTCCTTTTTTATGGCGAAATGGTAGAACCGGGGTGGGGAAAAAATATTTTATTTGTATGGAAAGTGTTTTTCTCACAAATATCGAAATCTCTCTTATCTCCGTGATTTGTTCTTCGTGTCATTTGTATTAAGTAGATGACTTGGGAAATAAACATTTTTTTTGGTTGCTGTTGAAGTATCTTGTTTAGTGTTTATCGCGATGTTGATAACCATCTGAAATCAAGAGCCGTGAAAGGTGTAAGGTCGGTTATTACAGCAACGCAAACTTCTCCTTCACACGTGGTTTCAAGTATGCTTTTTTTCCAGACATATCTCATTTTTCACATGGGAAAGTTAAAAATGAACAAATAGAACTGAGAACAAAAATATTTTTTAAAATTCCAGCATACAGATTTTAGACGCGCTTTTCAAGTTTGAAAAGGGATTTTCCTCGCATAGTTTTACTATCCTCAAAACTATTTTTTCCCCAACCAGACAGCAGCACACAAGTCTAAAAGAGGGGTAGCAAGTGGGAGTAAGTCTGCTGTAATGGTTAATAAAAAAATACGATTTTGTACAAATCTTTCAAAATATATGTACAAAATATATGCTTCAAATCTTTCATAATGTACACAACACTAAAACCCACTAGAATATAGCAAGACATTTACTATTTTTCATGGCTTGGACGTTTTTTTTAGTTTTTTTTTTATTAAAACAGCTCACTGAAGCTGAGTACGTGAGTGCGAGTAAAATTAAAGTCGCACTATAAAGCTGAACGAAGGCTATTGCCGTCGGACCTAGTAATTTTGAACCATGGTCAAATGACGAGGATGACACCTAAGCTGGCATCCACATTTCCCTTTCTCTAAACTTCTGCATCCCACCCACGGGAGAAGGTTTGAGCCTCGACAGAATTAACGAGCACCGTCTCCCTCTACACGACGGATTTTCAATGGCACTAAGCTCGAACTCATGCCACACCAGCCATGAGCACGTGACCTTGACCACTGGACTACCGTGCCCCGCCGATTGAAGCTAATATTGGCAATTGGCGAATAACTTTATAATCCTTAATAACAGTCAAGCGATGAGATTGATTGATTGAATATAACGTCGCACTGTTCAGCTACACGAGGGCTTTTGGCGACGGACCGCGTAATTGAACCATGGTCAGTGACGCGGACGACACCTGAACTAGCACCCCCTCCTAACTACCACACCACACCAACGGAGACGTTTGAGCTCTCGACAGATTTAACGTGCATCGCTCCCCTACACGGTAGTCTTCAGTGTACTCTCGACTCATGACACGCCAGCCATGAGCACGTGACCTTGACCACTAGACTACCGTGGCCACGTTCATTGAAGCTAATAATGGCTATTGGCGAATAACTTTATAATTATTAATAACAGTGCAGCGATGAGAACGAAACTCGAATTGGCAAGTCAATTTCGAAACTTTCCCACCACTCCAACCTAAGAACTGTAAACTTCGTCAGATTTAATGCACATTAACCGCAGAACGCGACATCTCTTTAATGGCATTGTGACTCGAACCCACAACACCCCGCTCTCTAAACTTCCATACCAGTGTGAGAACTTAAATTTCAACAGATTTATCTCGCATTAGCCCCTCTTAACAGCTACTATTGAGAGGCTCCAGGATTCAAACCCATGACTCGACAACGCTTGCATAAGTTCGTGACCATGACCACAACTCCCACGGCCACTTTGTTTCGAGAAGTGCGGTGTTCATAAACACTCAATAAACATTCTTCACCGTTTTAATTTCAAAGATTTAAAAAAACTAACCCTTTCTCTTACGATTATTTAACCTACTGTTCAAAATCGTTGGGTTTAAACTTGCATTTATTAACAAGCTCTTATTATCTTCACCTGTATTTAACAGAATCTTCGAACTCGATTTTAAAAGGTCAGATTAATTCGAAATTTTGCGCACTTATCAAGGACCGATGGCAATACAATAATTTCATTATTTTGTTCCATCGTCCTGATCAGGATCATCAGGATTAAGGATTTCACATTTTCAGATTTGGCAACTAATTCCAGATCCCATTTCTAGATTTGGCGACTAAAAGATTAAATTACAACCCTAAAGTGACGCTCATGGTTAATAAAAAATGCAACAAACAAAAAAGTTTAATTCATTAATGAATAAATGATAGTTTAAAAAGCAAAAACAAACAAAACTACTTTTTTACTGTAGATCGAAATAAAAAATGAAAAATAAATCATAGTTTAAAAAAAACTAGAAACACGCTTTTTTGTTAATAGAATTTAAAAGTAAAAAAATAATTCTTATTATGGAAATAAAATGATTAACGAGAAAATTAATGTCATTGTGGTAAAAGCGAGGGGTGCTCGATATCAAAAGTTATAATTTATCTTACTAGTTCTATTCCGAAATGCAGAGTTAGTTTAAAATGTAGTACAAAGCACACAGCACGATTTTACCACAATGACATTAATTTTCTTTCATCATTTTATTCTTATATTAAGAATTATTTTTAGGCAAATGAATGAGTGAGTTACAAGAGAAAATTCAACACTGTAGAATTATTTTAACTACTTTCTAACAAAAATATATATATATATATAATGTGTGTAATCATTTGAAGTGTGATACTGCTTAAAACAGTTTTCCACAGGGCAGGGAAGGATGTCTACTGCGTGTTTTGTAAATATATAAGCTGTTGTCTTTCTTCCTCTCTTAGCCTTTCTGTTTGCGTGGACGGACCACGCAATCGTCTATTTTTTACTTGGGATGAGGTACTAAAAAATGTAGTTTTCCATCACGTTAATGGTCACCCATGTTGTTCTTTTTTTAGGGGGGGGGCTTGTCTGAAATTACCCACTAAGGAAAGAACTTATTTATGTATAAAACACAGATATGAGTTTGTGATACCGCATCGTCATGTCATCTCGCACATAGTCACATTCGTTATCATTATCCGCCCCCTTCAAGTTTTCATAATGCATTCTAAATCGAAAAATTACTGCATGTTTATATATACTAAATTAGACAAAGAGATGCAAGGCTAAACCACAAACTGTATTGCTAGATGAACAAAAATTGGCAAACTATTGCTTAGAACAGCGATGGCCAACCCAAATTACCTTACGTGAGCTACTTCGGAAAAACATTATAAGCTCGCGGGCCGCATATAAAAATACAGTAGAACGTCATTTATCCAAACGTTTATTATCCAGAGCGTCAAATATGCGAACCAAAGCCCGGATACGTTTTCGAATAGTACAATGCTCAACAGTTGTTTCCTGTGAGGCCAAAAGTGATGGAAAAACCTAAGGAGAGGGACATTTGGGAGATTTCAGCTGTGTATGATTTGGTAAACATCTGCGCGGAATATTAGGTCAGTCTGTTTCCAAGTGAGGGGGTGTATACGAGCTCTTTTGTTGAGTTTTGTTGATGTAGAAACCTGGAGGGTATGCGATGCAGAAGACAGTGGATTTCAATTGCTAACTGATGACGAGATTGTGACTTCCGTGCAAGAAGAATCCGACCCTGTCAACGATGAAACGGATGAAGACGAGAACAACAACAATGAAAGTAGCAAATGGTGACGTGTTTCTGCGTTAGAGACAACCATGGAGTGGTACGAACAACAATCAGAGTGCTATCCTACTCAACTACTGCTGCTGAAGATAGTCAGAAACCTTGCAGTGAAAAAACGAAGGTGTACAATGATACAGCGAAAAATAAGAGATTATTTTCCAAAATCAAGGTAAAATTGCGACGTTTTGCACGTATTTTGCTTTTTCTTCAAGCACGTTTCCCGCATGTGATGATTTTCAATATTTGTATAGTGCCCAGTATCATATACTGCATGGATCACTTTCTGTTTTCGGTTATCCGAACAATCACGTATCCTAAAGGTGTCCGGTCCCAAATGATTCGGATAAACGACATTCTACTGTATATACACTGCTGGCCGCCGTAAATGGAACACCCTGAAGGAAACACGCAAATTACATGAAATTTACAACATGCATTAGCGGAGGGGAGATATGCAAATGATTACAATTTCAGCGCATGCACACATCACGCACGCCTGTGACGACACCTCAAAGCGCTATTTCAGGCTTGGAGATTTCGACGATTTTAAGTTCGGCAATTGTGTTTTTCTCTTGTGGTTTTTTCAAAAAACGATCAGTTATGTCTCGTAGAAAACAGCGATCAGCTTTTGATCAAGTATCCGAGTTTGACAGAGAAAGGATAGTGGCCTACCGAGATTGAGGATTATCTTTCAGGGAAATCGGTAGTCGTGTTG
This sequence comes from Trichonephila clavata, assembly GCA_019973975.1. Lineage (NCBI taxonomy): Eukaryota > Metazoa > Arthropoda > Arachnida > Araneae > Nephilidae > Trichonephila > Trichonephila clavata. The sequence goes on along the minus strand of BMAO01009883.1, from coordinate 82,605 downwards.
GACGAAACCAAACAACTGTAATGCGGATATGTGACCATTGGATGCAGGAGGGTACGACAGACCGACGTGGTCTATCACATCCACCTCAGTGTAAAACTTCACGTGAGGACAGGCAAATTGTGCGCATGGCAGTGACGGATCGCTCAGTCACATTACATTTATTGGAATTAAAATATAACACAGATTGAATTATATATTATTATTGTTTTCATTTATTTTCATGTATACAAACGTATTTAATGTACCGTAAAATCTGCCGTGTAACGTGCACTTTTAGCACAAAAATAAGATCGAAATTTAGGGGCGCGCGTTATACGCCGGGTATAAAAATAAGACACTTAAAAAAATAAGCATAGAAAAAAATTTAATTTCTATATTTTTCGAAATACTACTTCTTTAAAAGAAATGACATTCTTTATGAACTTAAGGAGTTGTAGTTCTCTTTAATGTATAATATATATATATATATATATATATATTTTATATATATATATTTCTATAAAGCTTGGAATGTTACTTATATAAAATAAATGACTTTAAAACATAAGAACATTTATTGCGCACGTACATTTTAGGTACCTTCGTAAAAAAGGGGGTGTGCGTTATATAGTGAATATATACCTAAAAGTTAAAAATTCCAGCTTGAAAGTATAGGTACGCGTTATGCGCCAAATTTTACGGTAATTATAATAAGGCTACAATGAAATAATGTTAAATTTATTTAATTAGTGAACAGTGGCATAACGGAGAATATTAAGGCTCCCCTGTGCAAAGTCAGTTCTGGGCTCCAAGCCCAAATACGTACTTGGCTAAGTCAGGGTTTGGGCCCCTTAGAATCACTGCCCTCCCCCGCAATGCGGCGGTGTATTTTAAGCCACTGATAGTGATACATTATTTCTCAACTTTCTCTCATAAGATATTTCTTGAAAATCGATCTCAATGCGTGTGTTTGCGCATCGTAATTGACGTTGCAGGTTTTCATCCGTTAAATCTGAGCGTGATTTATGTTTGATAAATTTTTTCGACAAGTGATTCGCAGGTATAAGGTGATCCAATAGCGCTCACAACTTTTTATGCCATATCTCTCAAATTAGAACATTTTTAAAATGCTTCAATGCAATACTACCCACTTCTAAGTATGTATAAAAACAGAAGCACGTGATAAAAAAATAGAAACAGTTAGGAGACTTATTTGTTACAAAACATTTCACTAAAAACAGAAATATTGCAGAAAAAATAATCGTATTTTATAAAGTTGTGATGAATCTCGCGCGCCGTAAAATTATTCAAGGTGGGCCGCAGGTTGGCCATCCGTAGCTTAAAGAGATCTAAATGCCACAGAGTGTTTCCCAGTTATTTAATTATTTAATGTTATCACATCACGACACTATGCTTCAGAATGAATTAGTGTTGTCATCACCAGCACGACATACGAGTGCAAATGGTTATTGAATTATAATACTAGTTCGCTCGCCCGATAGTTTGCTTAAATTTGTAGCATACATTTTCTTAAGTGCACTGATTTTCTACAGGGTTTTTGATGTGTAATATCTTTCCTCTCGATTGCTGGATATTTGTGATAGTGATTTTGTGAAAAGGGACGGAAATGTGTAACAGGGGAAACCGGGGAAGTACAAGGACTCGACCCCCCAAGGTACCCTCTCTGGACAGCATTTTGCCAATAGCTCGACATCTGAGCATCTCGGTCTGCTCGGAACCTAGCTCATTCGATCCCTCTGCCTCCATTGTATATTCTCACCAAATTTCTTGCCCATACGGTCATTCCTTGTATTCTATTTTAACGCGTTTTAAACTTTTTTATATAAAAACTTTTTAAATCTCTATTATCTTGAAATGTATTTGAGTCTCTGCTTTGAGATTTGAACCACAAGTTCCCCTCGGCGAGACCTATCCATTTATCGACTTAGTCCTCTTTTGATAGGCCTAGGGGGCTCCAGCACTAAAATATCCTGTTCCCATTTTATTCCTATGGGGTTGGGTAAAAATTTTGCCCCCTTTAGAATTCAGCTAGGGTTTTGATATTTGGAGGCTCGATAGCATTACGTCTATCGCGAGATATACGTGAAATCAATCTTCTCAGGTGCTCCCCCTACAGGAGTATTTCCTTTATATCTCGAATCCTAGGCCACCTTGATCATCTGTACCTGTCTGATTCGATAGATATTCCTATGAGCTTCCTACACATATAATTTTATTGCACACGAGAGAGAAAATTCTTACTTCCTTCCCTCCATTTCACGTTTAAAGTATTTAAAATTAAAAATTTTTTTTTAATCGTCATCTCTCCAAGGGTTTTTGATCCTCTGCTTTGAAATTCGAACCATAGATTCTCCTCGTCGAGCTACATCTTTTTGTTTAATTTGTTCTATGGTAGGGGACCAGATGGGGGCTTTGTCGCTAAAATTAAAAAACCCATGTTAATCCTATGGGGTTTGAAAGTTTGGTGACGTAATGAACTATAAGATGGGATGATGATGCTTGGGGAATACCCCTCTCTTCACTTAGTTCGGAAGTTATCTATGTTCGTTCTCGACACTGATGCCCCCCTCCAGGGGGAGTTGTTTCATCATTTCTTTCTGCTCTACCTCCACCCCATTTGCATCTGCAGGCCCAGGACCTGCTGCCTCTCCTTCTTCTCTACAAACAGGCTGAGTTTCCAGTTGCTGGATGATGCCCACTACTATTTTATTTAACTATTCTAAATTTTTTAAAATCGCAATAACTCGCGCTATTACATTAAGATGTTTTAAAGAATTTTGCAGTGGTCGCAATTCTCTTTAGGATGAAAAACACACAGGAAGGCCGAGGTCGGCAGTAATCCCGGATAATGTGTCTACTATACGAAAAAAGCTAATGAATGACAATCGCTGTACCTACCAAATGATATAGAACATATATAGAAGGACCATTGATCCGCAATCATACACAAAGTATATTCATGAAGAATTACATATGGAAAGTAGTTTGCCGTTGTCTCATAACTCAATCCGAGCACCAAAAAGTGGAGCGTGAAGACCGTATGAAACCCTAAATTGTTAAATGACAGGCCACCGCATCATTTCAAAATTTAATTGCGATGAACGTACATACTGTTGACGTTCCAACACGTAAAGAAAGCAGAATATGGTTCAGTTATCCCCGCCAACAATGGTGAAAAGAACGGCAATGGTGCACCATACACTTTCATATGGATTGAGAAGCCACTACTGAAGGACAGAGCACAATAGCAGCAAACTGGTATACCCAACAACCCAGGAATTTGCAAGAAGTTAATGTTAGGGACTAATGCTCCACCATGACAATGATCTTCATACAACCGGTCAGGTTGAGTTTGCCAAAATCGAATTAAAGTGATATAGAACACCCGCCTTATTCTCCGGATCACGTGTGACTTTTACGGTTTAATCTAAAGAGAGAATTTACGAGGGCGTTTATTCAGAAGAGATTGATGTGGCTATAAATGCATTTTTCATCATTTCGAGAGGAATGTATGGTTCAGGTATTTAATCAGAAAATACGTGCGCATTGATGCTGAGTGTAATCACAATGAACACTTAAAATTTTGTAAGTTGAACTTAAAACCTAGGAGTACTTGCAAAATTTGAGTGACCGTAATAACACAATAAATTGATTTCAGACCACATTTAATATCTTGATTGTGGCCACTTTACCGAAAGGTTCCTGATTTTGCCAAGGTTCTGATGTGTTTTGGGGTCTTTATGAGGTTTTATCACAGGGATGCCCTCAACCGTTATATATATGTGGTGTGTGTGTGTAAGTGTATGTGTATGTATTTTTGGAATAAAACGCATAAACAAGTCCGTAAAAAGTGAACTGATTTTGCCTCCATTGGCGCAAGTACCATAGTGTCTTTACTAAGTTTGTAGGCAAAATTACCGTAACCGACGTAACGAGCAGCTACAGGTGTCTACAGTGGGTAAAAAAAGTATTGGCAATTGCCTGTAGTAGATCGAATTAGCTAACAAAGGAAATGCTTGACAATTTTAACTGGACATAACGAACACAGGAGGTAATAAACACACAAATCTAATGAAACTTTCATTTTAATATGTCTTTTACAGAAAATATACAACAAAAACGTATTTTTTCATGTCAAAAAAGTATTGGCAAAATAATAAGTAAAATGTGAGAACAAAATCACAGGATATGTTTAATATTTTGTATGCATACCTTTTGCATTTATAACAGCTAATAATCTATTTCTCATACAGAAAACCAAAGTCTTGGTTGTACTATTGGGAATTTTGTGCCATTCTTGCAGGAGTATACGCTTAAGTTCGTCTTTACACGAAATTTTATGTTTCCTGACTTCTACGTCCAATTTGTGCCATAAATTCTCAATTGAATTTATGTCAGGCGATTGAGGCGGCGTCTTTAACAGGCGAAGAGAGTTATACAGTAACTACTCCCGGGTGAGGTTCGCTGTATGCTTAGGGTCATTGTCTTGTTGAAACACAAATGATGTTCCTAAGCCAAGTTTTTGGGTACTGGATTGCAAATTATGGCGCAATATGTCGATGTACGTACGTGTTGTCATAATACCATCAATTAAGCGCAGTTTACCAAGTTTGCTGCCATACAGCCCCAAACTAAGATACTCCCTCTACCATGTTTCACAGTCGGTGTTAAATGTTGTTTTTCCAGTTCGGTGTTTGGCTTTCTCCACACATATTGTCGTCCATCACTCCCGAAAATGTTGAACTTCGATTCGTCGGAAAAAATAACTGTGTTCCAAAACTCATCTGATAAATTAACATGAGATTTTGCAAAATCTAATCTCTTTCTTCTGTTTCTTTCCGAAATGAAAGGTTTCTTTCTAGCTGCCCTTCCATAAAAACTTTCTTCATGTAAAACATTCCGTATAGTCTGTACACTAAAAGTTTTATGCGAAGTATTAGCAACATCTTTGTTTAACTGGGGTGCACTTATTTTGGGAGTTTTCTTAACCTCTTTGATAATGCTACGTTTCTCCCTTGCAGAAAATATGCCAGGCCTAACCTTATTTTCTGTGGATCCTGTCTCGTTGAACTTTTTTACAACACTTCCGACAGTAAATAAACTTATATTCAGTTGTATTCCTATAGCACGATAAGTTAAACCCTCATTTCTGAGCTGAATAATCATGTTTTTAACATTAACATCCAATTCCTTCGATTTCGAAGCCATTTTATCACAGCATTAACAAAATAACGTTTTAAAAATTTTGAAATAGCACTGCAGACTTTATACTAACAGGCTTTCTCTTATCAGTCTAAACACGTGACCTCAACATGACAAAATTGGCATAACAGTTAGAACTTTGCCAATACTTTTTTGACATGCAAATTTACGTTTTTGTTGTATATTTTCTGTAAAAGGCATATTAAAATGAAAGTTTCATTAGATTTGTGTGTTTATTACCTCCTGTGTTCGTTTTGTCCAGTTAAAATTGTCAATAATTTCCTTTATTAGCTAATAGGATCAATTATAGACAATTGCCAATACTTTTTTTACCCACTGTATGCTTTCAAGCTGCAATTTTTAGTTTTTAGGTATATTTACCGCATATCACGGAGCCCTCCTTTTTTTTGAAGAAACCTGAAATATACGTGCATAATGCTCTCTTAAGTTTTAAATCATTTACTTGAGATATTATACCAAGCTTTAAAAAAATAGGTACTTTAAGAACTATAATATAACCCTTTAGAGTTCATAAGGCGGCCGCGGTAGCCGAGTGGTCTAGGAATAGGATCGTGGCTAGCATGTCATGGGTTCAATCCTAGTACCACTGAAGACCCGCCGTGTAGGGGCGCGATGCACGTAAAATCTATCGAGAGCTCAAACGTCCTCCCGTTGGTGTGGTAGTTAGGAGAGGGGGGTGTCGTCCCCGTCACTTGACCATGGTTCAAAATTAAGCGGACCGTCCCCAAAAGCCCTCATGCAGCTGAACAGTGGGACGTTAATATTCACTCACTTAAGTTCATAAGAAATATCATTTCTTTCAGAGAAACATTATTTCGATCTATGTAGAAGTTTACTTTTCATCATGTGCTCATCTTTTCTATATTATTTATTTATTATTTTTAAAGCGCTCTTTTTTATACCCGGCTTACAACACGCACCTATAAATTTCGATGTTATTTTTTGTGTTAAAAGTATGTGTTAAACTCCGGATTTTGCGGTAATTGAAATTTCGAAAAGCGCCTAATATATTCCTGATCAGCGTCGGATTTTACATCAGTATAACTGAGATTGGTGAGAATCGGAGGGTGAATAAAAAATTCGTCAATCGCACAGAAATCTTGTAAAACGTTCAAAAACGACAACAGTTGATTGATCGCATTATCCCGATTATTATCGCATTTTTCGAGGTACTATAGTCATTCAGATGAGATGCTGACTCCGATATCAGACTTGAAAAAAAATTTAGCGATTATTTCGGTATTTTTTATTGATACAACCTGAACTCTCCAAAAAAATACATTACCTAAGTGCAATATCTTGCGTTCTAATAATCGTACCGCAAAATCAAAGCCATTCTTACTCGAGGGAAGATAACGCATCGATATAGAGAGAGCAAGAGTTTAAAAATCGGCCTGTAAGTTTTGTTCACATCACATACTAATAATAATAAGGCGCATTGGAGGGTCGTTTTAAAAAAGAGGCTCTGTGATTTTAAAGATAAAATTACTGAATTTTCGCAAAATAAAAACTATATTAAGACTCGTGTCGAGTCAAATAGGTAAATTTGGTAACATTCTGGGGTCAAAAAAATGTTGAGGTTTTCGCCAGAATACCGAGACGCAATCGAGACAAACTATCGGATTATCGACCAATGAGAGAAATATAAAATACTATAACTTTTAAACTACCGTAAAATGTGGTGAATAACTCGCAAATATACTTTCAAGTTGCAATTTTTAGTTTTTAAGTATATTCACTGCGTGTATATAACGCGCACCTCCCCCCCTTTTTTTTGAAGAAGCCTGAAATGTACTTGCATAATGCTCTTAAGTTTTAAAGTGGCCGCGGTAGCCAAGTGGTCTAGGCATCGGATAATGGATAGCTTGCCATGAGTTCGATCCCAGTACCACTGAAGACCCACCGTGTAGGGGAGAGATGCCCGTTAAATCTGTCGAGAGCTTAAATGATCTCCCGTGGTGCGGTATGGTAGTTAGGAGAGGGGAGTGTCAGCTCAGGTGTCGTCCGCGTCACTTGACCATGGTTCAAAATTACGCGGTCCGTCGTCAAAAGCCTTCGTGTAGCTAAACAGTACGACGTAAGTATTCACTCACTCACTTAAGTTTTAAAGTAATTTATTCGAAGTATTATATCAAGCTTTAAAAAAAAATCTGCATACTTCAAGAATTATAACCCTTTTAAGTTCATACAGAATATCATTTTTTTTAAAGAAACGTTTTTTCGATCTATGTAGAAATCGTATTTTTTTCAAGCTCATCTTTATTCTAAATTATTTTTGAAGCGTTCATTTTATACCCGGTGTATGAGTGAGTGAATATTAACGTCGCACTGTTCAGCTATACTCGAGGGTATTTAGCAACGGACCTCGTAATTTTGAACCAAAATCAAGTGACGAGGACGACACCTGATCTGACACCCCCTATCCTTGGGACCACACAACACCAACAGAAGGACGTTTGAGTTCTCGACAGATTTAACGTACATATCCCCCCTACACGTCGGATCTTCAGCGGTACTAGGCTCGAAGTCATGACACGCCGGTCACGAGTCCGTTACCTTAACCATTAGGTTACCGCGGCCTACACTCGGCGTATAACGCGCACCCATAAATGTCGATCTTTTTTCGTGTTAAAAGTGCGCGTTATACACGCCCCAATTTACGGTAAGTTAGTTCTTTAGATGTTATTAAAAAGATGAGCCTTTTTTACTCAATCCATCTAAATGAAGAGTTCAATTAAATCCTTCAAAGAACAATGAAAAGAACGCGGAATGTAAAATGCGGAAACGATTGAAGAGAGAAATCGCTTTCCAAGAAGAGCGTGTGAACAATTGCCACTAAAGAAAGTGAATATATGTCCTTCCTTGAGTGTCCTTCACTCAGCCTAGAGATAAGCAAGAGATGCTCGTACGCGGAAAATCTGATAAGTATTACAACGACGCTCAGAAGGCAAATGAAGATGCTCGGATCCAACATATCGACCCGTCCGATAGTGTAACTATATGAGTCACTGTTTATGCATTTTATCTAAAGATAGTTCCCTACAAAAGGGATCTCTGTCTGCCAGGACAGACGACATCGCTGAGTTGCTTTGCAGAGTCCGTACAGTAGTTGTTCCTACTGGGAACAAAACTTGCGATTTTTTGTTGTAAATAAAGTGTACTATACATATACTATCAATTATAGCAGACGGAAAAATATATATTTTATTCGTTAGCGAGAAGATACCTTTACTCAAAAGAGTATTTCATCTCTGAAAAGGGACTATGACCGCGGTAGCCTAGGGGTCAAGGTAATGGATTCGTGGCCGGCGTGTCATGAGTTCGAACCTGATACCACTGAAGACCCGTCGTGTTAGGGGGGGAGGGGTGATGCATGTTTCACTGTCGAGGCTCAAACGTCCTCCCGTTGGTGAGGAGTAGAAGTTAGGAGAAGGGGGTGTCAGCTCAGGTGTCGTACTCATCACTTGACCATAGTTCAAAATTACAAGGGCCGTCACCCAGACGCATCGAGCGGCTGAATAGTGCGACGTTAATATTCACTCACTCACTCATTAGCCACTTAGCTATCGTTACAACATTTTCATAGAACAAAGAGATTTGGTGGCAGAGTAGTCATTGTAATACACTGACAATTCTTAAATATTTCGTAAGAAGAATCGATTGCTTAAAACAAGAAATACATGTTGGTTTTAATCAAAAAAATTTTATCAATCAAATTTATTGCATAATTTTCACGTAAAGTCTTTTTTTCTAATTCTTGTAAGGGGAAAAAAAGGGAAGGTTCTTTGGACACAAAGATTTTAATTCTTCGGTTTCTAGAAGACATCAATTATACATCAATGTAAGTTTTTTAATAATTTAAAACCCTTGTACTCTTTTTGCTTTGTTCCTGCTTGTATCAGATTATTTTCAACTGCTGGCCAAAAGAGAAAATTTTTTATATTGATTTTTATGACATAAAAGAACACTGTCGTACCAGCAATATATCATTTTGTTTTGCTTCTGGCTAAAATAGTATCTTTTATTATGATATTTTTATGGTATAAAAGAGAGTGAATCACACACACACACACACTGTTCCAGTCATATATCATTGCACCTGAATGTATCCTCTTTTTTTATTGCTGATTAAAATCATAATTTTTATATTGAATTTTGTGGCTTAAAAACAAATAATTTTACTGCACAAATATGGTTAACAGTCATTATTTATTGAATTTCCCTATTCTTTAGCTGCCCAACAGAGTGATTTTCTTACTAAAAGATTAGTAATAAGGCTTGTGCTCAATAGTTAAGGCCGCAAGCTTTGTGATAGACTATACATCCCCCCTTAGAATCGTCACGACAAACTACGGGTTGGATTTGATTTTAATTTACTTCGGGCCCTAATGAAACACGAGGGTTATTGATGACGGACAAAATGATTTTAACAGTACCACTAAATATCCGCTGTGCAGGGGGGCGATGTTAAATCTGTCGAGAACTCAAACGTCCTCCCTTTGGTGTGGTAGTTAGGAGAGGGGGGTGCCAGCTCAAGTGTCGTCCTCGTCACTTGACCATAATTCAAAAAATTACGAGTTTCATTGCTAAAAGCCCTCTTGTAGCTCAACAGTGCGAAGTTAATATTCACTCACGCTACTGAAGATCTTTCGTGTAGAACAAAGCTTCCCTACCTTTTTATTGCAGCGGACCGGTCAGCGTTTGATAATTTTACCGTGGTCCACTGAGGGGATATTGATCGTATATATCAAGGAAAAGTCGCACAAAACCGGGAGAAATACACCACAGTGAATAAAATGGAAATAAATTAATGTTCCTTTGGCGGTCCGATACCATTTGATCCATAGATTGGTACCGGTTTGGTGAAAGAGGAATATTGCACGTAAAATCTGTCACGGCTCAAAATCCTTCCTTTGTCGCGGTGTGGAAGCTTGGAGTGTGGCATGCGGCTCAGTTGTCGTCTTCGTCACTTGACCAAGGTTCAAAATTACGAGGTCTATTCTCCTCTAGCCATTGTGTTGCTACAAATTGCGACGATAATCCAGTTGATCTTAAACACTCAAAAACGATTTCATCTTAAGGCTTCGGTGGCTTTACGAGATTTCAATTCAGGTATAGTTCCCTGTCATCATAAACGGCAATTACATTTTACAGACATGAGATTGTATACAAACGAATGATTCGCCGCTTTTTACCGGTGAAAAATGACAAGAGGAATGATATTTATCTCACTAGATTATTGTTTTCAATATTTTAAGTCACTCGCCACAATGGCGTTGCACAATTCTGTGTTGTCATCACTATTAAATAATGAAAACAGAAAAACTTTTGTTTATTTGCAACGTCACTGTAAATATCTAAAAATTGCACTAAGGATTATAAATAATTATTTTAAAAAGCAGCATTTCATTGTTCCTTCATCTCTTAAAAAAATACATGAAATACTTACTTAGATATGCTATTTTTATGATTTCAACCACTTCTTTCTAAATGATAATTGCTGTTTGCTTCTATATTTGTTACTTAACTGATTTTTCTAGCTGCCAATATACGCCTGGCATAACGCTCTCGAACCGCATCCAATATGCCTTCTAACTTTGGAACAGTCTAACGACTAGGTCGAAACTTGAGTTGGCACTCTACTTTCCCAACCAAGCATATTATCTTAGCCTTCGACAGATTTGATTTGAATCAGCCTCGTGAACGAAGGGTTTTTAGTGCAAACGGGATTTGAACTCGTGACACGAAAACAGGTTGGTATTTGTGGAAGAAATCTTGGTACGGGGCCATGAGAACGATACCGTGTCTCTTGATTACCCCTGCCCCTTTTTCAATGTAACCCTTTTAGACACTTTAATTTCCCCCTTTTCAACTAATTTTATTCATATATTTACTTACTGGGTTTTGGATTATGCAACAGTAAAATAAACAATGTTTCTAAGTCTTTTTTGCAAGAAGATGAAATGTGCTTTGATATATCTATACTTATAAAAGAAAGAGTTTGTGAGTGTGTTTTACCTGTTCCGGACAAACTAAGCAACCCAGAAGTATAAAACTTCGCATATAAATACTATAGATCATAATTCTATTGACTAGAAAGAGTTTTTTTCGAAATTCACTTTAGAATTTTTAAAAATTCAATTTTTAAGTGATTTTTCGACTATTTGGGGATATGACTTCATATTATGTATTCTGCAAAAACTAATGCTTCGTGCAGTTTCTCTTGGGGAGTATTACATATTTTTACAATAAATATATTTGTACTCATTCATTTATTTATTTTTAAGTCGGTTTACGATTTTTTTTCGAATAAAACATTTTTTAAAAATTGTTTTTTTCAACAATTGGATTTTAGTTTCATTGGATTGGCTATAGTGTACTTGCTTTGGACTTTCTTTGATCTCAAAAGTTTCGAAACGAGCGAATAAACAGCTTTATTTTAACATTTTTTCAGCAATAATTTGTAATAACATTTTTTTCGTTAATTTTTAATTTTATTAATGATATCAACCATGTAGCATTTTTTTTTTTTGCTTTACAAATAGTTCACATTTGTTTTGCTTCTGACTCTTTCTTTGTCTGAACTTGCGTTATCCTTATGAACTTAAATGTATATATAAAAAACGGGATTTTTTTTACTTAAAATATTATGGAATGCTTCGGATTGAGTTTAAATTCAAACCACGTTCTAAAAAATTCAGACTTTATCAACTGCACATTTTTCTGCCACCTATTTCTACTCAAAACGATATCCGGTGTAGAGTAGTAGTTTGGAGAGGTGTTGCCAGCTCAGATGTCGTCTTCGTCTCTTGACCGATGATTAGAATTATGAGGTCGTCCCTATAACCTAACCTTCGTGTTGCTTTATAATGCGACATTTATAAAACACTCACTCGCTTAACAAGATCTGGTAAACACTTTATACTCCTGGCGATTCTGAACCACAATCAAATGACGAGTTCGTAACATGAGCAGGTATCCTACTCTTCACATCCACGTCATGCGAACTCGAAAACTTTAAGCTCAAACAAGATGTAACGTGCATCAAACCCTCTACAAGTAGGGTCTCAATTTGAAACAGGATTCGAAATTATGGTTGGACTAATGAAACTTTCTCTTATCTTCTCACTTTGTCTTAGCAGTATTTTAACAGTTCATCTGCCACCGGCGTATATATCCGTCTTTCTCAATCAGGGCGTTTAGTGTCTCGGACGTGTATATACGTATTTCCAAAATATGATTCTTTCCTTTGCGCTGCTATCAATAAAATTATTCCGAAAGCTTTGGAATGCAAAAAATGATCTTGACAGTGTTTGCGAAGAATTTAATTATTTCAGAGAAAAATTTGCTTGTATGTGACTTTTCTTTTTCGCCAAAACATCGCATGCGCATGCCTATGCGGAAAACGGTCGGTGGCACTGGGAAATAAACTGGGCAACTTTTAATCGGCCATTAAGGTATCCGACTACCCTAAAATTGTGAACTTTGCAAAAAATTGACAATTTTATTATGATTTTATTTTATAGGCCCTCTTATTAGCTTTATAAAAATACCAAGTTTATCATTTTCCGTTCACTAGAACAAAAGCTACAGATGTTTTAGTAAAAGCAGATGTCATTACTTTAAAACGCGTTTTACTCGAAATGTGTTCTTTGAAACGGGGACAGCGATTGCTCAAAAAGTTTTGAAAAGAATTAACTGAATTTTTTTTTGTATGTTCTGTATAATAGTAGAAGTGTTTTAACCTTCAGATTTATCAATCACTGTTTTATTACAAAATTTGCAATCCCTTATGTGAATATAATCACTGTCTTTTTAAGGAATTTCATATAATGACTAAGAAAAAGGGCTCCATAGTTTTTGTAAAAATTAAAATATCTTATCCTGAAGGTCACTTCAAAAATGAATAACATTGCAACATATTAGAATGAAAAAATTGAAAATTTATTCGTAAGCCTTTGGTACAGAATGGACCACGTTTATGCTATTTTTTGTCAATTTTTACCTATTTTTTCCCATTTTAGTAATAATAATTTTTCTTTCTCTTCTTTATCTTAGCATATTTTTCTTAAAATGTACTAAACAAATCTAAAAATAACAAAAAAAATCCCCATATCTCCATTTTTTTAAAAAAAAGTTGTCGCAACCAGTTAAGGGATTACAAGTGTTATAACCTTTCATTTCTCAATAACTAACTTCAAACTCAGAGGACGAATATTGTTCATCACTAGAAGCTGGCGATGCTGCTTTATTAAGTTCTTGCATTTTAAAGAGATACAATTTTAATAACAGCAATACTGCTTGAATAAGATTCCGTCGATATTTGAAGTTCTCTGCTGTTATAGTCTTTTAAGTACTTGGGATTTATTTATTTATTTGGTTGTGTAATATTATTGTGTGCGCTTTTTCACGCCGTAACCGTTTATTGGCGCAATGGAGCCGCATTAATTTTTTGCGCCGTAAAAATCCAATCCTGAAAGATTAAGAAAAGTCTTTTTATTCGTATAAAGGACTGTTTCACTGTAACTGTGCTCTGTTATAATCATCTCTTTCAGTGAAAACAATGACTGTTTGTTCTAGTATCAGCTGCTGATGCAATAAGCGAAGATGGAGATTCGGATTACAATCGATTGCTTTATCCCCTCCGCTTTGGAGTCTGTTCGAATTTCGGGAGCTGATTCCCCTTCCCATTAGCAAGGGTTATTTGACAGTGCAATTGACATTTTCGCAGTTCTCCTTTCAGCATATTTAAATAAATTCCATTTCGATTTTACAGTAAAACCTATTTTTGTGTGGTAGATAGGGACCGCATAAAAATATGCGAAAATTTCATAAATACTTACTTTCAACTAATAACTTTGTCGACATGGTAGTGAAAATATTTTTATGCGGCGGAGGGACCGCATAAAAAAAGTTGCACGTAAAAAATATGTCAATTATTTACAAGTATTACTAGAAAGTGTTTCCAAACAAAATAAATGGAAACATTTTGAAACTTTTAATTTCTCATTGTGTACATGGAGAAATTTTCAAAATGCACCTACATAATTCACTACTACTCCTCATAATCCAAAGTGCACATCTTCCTGGGCTGAATTAATTCAAAATCGCTTTCATCACTTAAGGATACAATTTCAATTGATTTACTTTTTGGCACCATAAAGTAAGTGATAAGTTTTTGTGACGACGGTCGGTTGGTCTGTTGCTTGTGAACATCACGATAACTAGATATGTAGTGATCGAAGATCTTTTTGTGTGTATTCGGAATTGGTATTCTATTTTAAGAAAATGCTTTTCAGAGATTTGTTGGAAAGCTGTATTCCTCCATATATTTTATTTGCTCTCAAAGAATCCGGTTCTTGTCTATCTTCATAATCTATCAAATTATTGATAATGTTAAAGTCATTGACAATTTCCACTTTAATCAAGTGCGTGCTGCTAGTGCGTTGAGAGAAAGCAATTGAACGTGCATTGTCGAAAGATTGTTTATCCTAACTTTTACATTAAAGCAAGGAGAACTGCTTGTGAATATGAACCTCGCATTATAAAGCAACACGAGAACTACTGGCGACGGACCCCGTCATTTGGTCAAATGATGGCACTCAGCTGGCATCCTCTCCCCAAACTACCACACCACGTGAGTGAGTGAATATTAACGTCGGTCGCACTGTTCAGCAACACGAGGGCTTTTGGTGACGGACCTGGTAATTTCGAACCATGGTCAAGTGACGAGGACGACACTTGAGCCGACACCTTCTCTCCTAACTACCACACTACACCAACGGGAGGACGTTTGATCTCTCGACAGATTTAACGTGTAACGCTCCCCTACACAGCGGGTCTTTAGCGGTACTGGGCTCGAACTCATGTTATGCCAGCCACGATCTGATACCTTGACCACTGGGCTACCGCAGCC
Source organism: Trichonephila clavata (assembly GCA_019973975.1). NCBI lineage: Eukaryota > Metazoa > Arthropoda > Arachnida > Araneae > Nephilidae > Trichonephila > Trichonephila clavata. The sequence continues at coordinate 67,466 of BMAO01009883.1, read as the reverse complement.
CCCACTACCACACCGTACTAATGAGATGATTTTGAGCATTGACAGATTTAAAGTGTCCTCTATAAGATGGGTATTTTTTTCACCAGGACTCGAACTCATGACACGTCTGTCATATATTCGTGACCATGACCAATAGGGTACCACGACCTCTACGAGATCCGATAGTAACAGTCCTCGTGCGACTTTTAAATAAGTGAAAAAACAATAAAAAAGATGTACAAATTTAATAGATTTGTTACCAATATTTTGTTATCAACTTCAACAAAGGTAGCAACCGATTCTGGTGCTCTGTATTGCAAATTTGGATTACACTATTCATATTCTGTAATAACCTGCAGCATGCTCAGAACAGTAAAACATAGACCTGCAGGGAAAGGTGAGGAAATAATGTAACAATAGAAGTGTGTGTGAACAGCTGTTAGAGAATAGCAGTTTTAATATCACCCAAGGAAAAAATAATAATTTTCTTACTGTAACACAAGCAGTCATATTTATCCGCCATACCCTATATCTCCAGTAGAAATAAGTAATCGAAAAATTATACAACGAGTTACATATATACTCGTTTTTACAAAAAAACAATCTCTGACGGTAAACCTGAAAAATAAGTCACTGACCTCCCTGCCCACACATCCTTTCAGGGATTAAAACCATCTTAGAGGCTTGCACGTAATAATAAGTTCCGAATAATAAATTCTTGTCAAAATCTTTTTTTTTTTTTAACTCTGTTTGAAAAATGTGTTTTACAAAATAATGAGGAATTTAAAAGAATAGCCCGAAGAAATTATAATTAAAATATTCTTTTTTTTTAGTTTTTACCATTTTTCTGTTGTATTTAGTTAGTAAACATAAATGAGTTGAGGTTAAAGTGAGGAAATTTATAATATATTTGCTTGTTTCTTAATGTTTCCTTTATCGTATTTTTAGTTTTATCTTCATGAGCGTAAAAATGTTATATACCGTAAAATCCGGCGTATATAGCGCGCACTTTTAACACAAACAAGTAATATAAAACAATTTTAAAGTCAATTCCTACTTTGAATGGATGAATAGAAAGCATTTTATTAACGATTAAAATTTGAACAACATAAATATATATATATATATAAATAAATAGAGAGTGTGAGACCAAATAGTAGGAATTGAAAAAACTAAGATTGATATTTACACGCTGCGCGTTATACGACGGGTATAAAAACGAGAGCTTCAAAAAAAAAGATGAGCGTAGAGAATAAATTAGACATTTACATATATCGAAATACTGTTTATTAAAAGAACTCTTATATATGAACTTAAAGGGTTGTAGTTGTAGCAGTATACTATTTTTTTTCAAAAATTTGGGATAATACCTCAATAAATGACTTCGAAATATAAGAGCATCAGGCTTCTTCGTAAAAAAGGGGGTGCGCGTTCTGCGACAATTATACCTAAAAATTAAAATTACAGCTTGAAAGTATAGGTGCGCGTTGTACACCAGATTTTACGGTATTTGTAAGAAATTTATAGATTTTTAACAGATTGTTGACGTCTGAAGCAAAGCGAAGGTTTTTGTGGCGGACCTCATAATTCTAACTACAATTAAGTGACGAGGATGACACCTGTGATGATACCCCACTCCAAGCTTCCACACCACGCCAATAGGTCAACTTTAAGACCATCGACAGATTTGCTGTGCTTCAGCTCCTTTACACGTAGGTCTTTAGCAGAATAAGAAGCTTGGACTCGGCAAATATAATGCTGGATAATAGCTCGTGCAACAGCAACCACTCACAGATGAGTGAGTGAATATAAACGTCACACTGTTTAGCTACTCGAGGGCTTTAAGTGACGGACCTCATAATTTTGAATCATGGTCAGGTGACGAGGATGACACCTGAGCTGGCACCCCATCTCCTAACTACCAAACCACGCAAACATGATGACGTTTGAGCTCTCGACAGATTTAACATGCATCGCTACCCTACACGGTGGGTCTTCAGCGGTAACAGACTCGAACTCATGACATTCCTTGACCACTAGGCTACCGCAGCCCTAACCCCTCACGGATACTGCAACCAATCACAGATTTTTGAAAACTTTGTTTCCGTATTGCGGATCAAATTTCGAACTGAGATCTGAAGAACCTTCACTTTCTTCTTTTCGATGCACTTTTATCAAAAACTATTAAATTTTTTTAAATGTGTTCATTTCTTAATAAAAGATATATTCAAATGATTTTAAAAAGGAAGATTTTTTGAAATTATATATTATATTTAAATTTTAAATCTTTAAAATATATTTACCAATTTCTGAACATTCCAATATTTAGTTATTTTTTCACTTTCGTTTGTTTTACTGGATCTTTTCATAGTGCCTTATGGGTATAAAATTAGTATAAAATTTTGGGAATACAAATGCTTTTTGGGGGTTAGGTTTTTTTCCTTAAGCCTTATACTGGGTGTTGCCGAATTCGACCGACAAATTCAGGGGGGCAGCATCAAGATGACAAATCCCCAACAAAAAACATGGGATCACAAACCATGTTTAGTCGATGAAAATCGTGATAATAGTAGCCGTCGTGAGGACGATGAGCCAGACAAGGAAGGAAAGTGGTCAATCGAATACGGGGATTTGGAGCTCCTTGGTAGGTTTGAAGAGAAATCTGCACGTATCCAAATTTTCCTCTTATCCCGGAGTTGCTGCGATGGTGCACCAGCACATTTTTCGATTGCGGTGCGAAAACACCTTAATTATACATATTTCAGGAGGCAGATTGAACGCTGCAATCCTGTTTCTTCGCTTCCATGCTCTCCGGACCTCAATCCCTCTTGAATCTCTTCTTCTGTGATCATCTGGAATTGCTTGTTTATGAGACGTCGGGGCTACACTGGAGAATCTCATGGCATGAAGGGTCAACGTTTCAGCTGACATCATCAGCACACCGGATTTGTTTGAGCGCGTCCGGCAGTCCTTCACCCATTTGTGTCGGCTGTGCAATAATATACATGGCCGCAACTTCGAACAATTCCTGTGACAATCACTTGTCGTTGCATTTCTGATGTCGAGCCGTAGTGCATTGTTTGCATTGTAAACATGCTTTACGTCTAAAAATTGTATTTCTTACCTCTTATTACTCCTTTTCATTCCAGTCGACATCAAATACTACCTTATTGTTTTGATGAATATCGAGTTCAAATATTCCGTTACATACAAGGGAAACTTATAAAAGCGTGTTAAAAAGGACGACTATCATGACCGAGTTGCACTCAAGAAGCCATTGATCTCTCGAGTAAATAGAGCTAAGAGAAATGACCTTTGCCAAAAAAATAACTAAATAGGACACATAATTATTTGAAAAATGTAATATATTCAAGTGAAAGCAATTTTTGTATTTTAGCATCAAAAAGGACAAAAATATGCCTGAAAAAATTTCTGCATAAATCTTAAAAAAGATAATCTTTTTTCGACTATCAAACATAGAGGAGGATGCATAATGTTTGGGGCGCATAGGAAGCCTTTGGCTTGGTAATCTGGAATTTATTGAATCAACAATGTACAAAATTGATTACTTGAACTTATTGGAGTAAAATATCAGGGCAAGTTCCGAAAAACTTCAGTGAGTAATAATTTTTACTTTCAGTAAGACAAAGGTACCAAGCAAATGGCTCTCATTGTGAAACTGTTCTGCCGTGTCCCAAACAAATTCCGTAAGCCGACCTTATTACCCAGACCAAAGCACAATACAGCATTTGTGGGATTTACTTGAGTGAATAATCAGGGAAAAGTATTAACATCCAAAGAAATGCTCAAATCTGTCATAGTAGAAGAATGGAACACAATAACCACAGAAAAGAAAACTAAGCCAGTTGAATCCCTGCCAAATATGTTGAGAGAGTAATAGAAAAAACGGAATTTAAAAAGTATTACTTTTTTAATTACAATCCACTGTCGTAAAGGTTTTTTCTAGTATGAGCAGACTTCTGACGCACACGATTTGTGTCGTTCTTAAGTTGTAAATATTTGTGTTGTTTTAGGTAATAATCCATTTATTTTTGCTTATATTATTTGAATTTTCCACGTTTGAGGAATCAATGAAAAATGGTATGGATTAAGAAAGACTTCATTTAATTAGCGATCTTTACATGAATATGAAAGTTGATCGTATGCAAGCAGACTTTCGGAGGTAAGTGTGTATGATAAAATTTGGCTGAGTTAATCTTTTGATAAATATGATTTGCATTCAATAAATTAATCAAAAACCATATTAACAATATAGAAAAGATATTATTAACTGTATCAATACACAAATAAAAATAAATATAAAAATTATTATCTGTTATTTTTAATCCTTGGAGTGAGCATCTAAGAGTTTAATCGCCTCGTAAACCGAAAGCGAAACATTACTAGTTGTATAATAAGTCCTGGCAATCATTCTTATAATAATAAATGATGGAGAGAGACAAAAAAAGAAAAGCGTAACAAATAGAGAGGGGTGGGGGTGCGTCTCAAGCAGAGATAATCATCCAGCAGGTCGTTGACCTTGCTTTCGTGAAAGTGAACCTTGAGTTTCTCTCTTTTACCCACAGCCTTGACTTGTCTTCTTTACAAACCCCTGGCGTTTTTATTCTGAAGGTTCAAGGTCTTCCACACGAGCAGAGGCCCAGAGAAGGGTGCCCATAAACATTAGAGAAAAGGGTGTTTGTAATATGTTACCAATTGTTTCGTAAGAAAACATGTAAGATATCTTTTCATTTTTGTATTATCTACAGACTGTGTGAATAATTTCTTCTAGATCAGGGATTCTCAATGGGGACCCTTCGGGGACCTACGGAAATTTAAAAATGAGTCTTTTATATTCCTTAGATTTAATGGGTGAGAGTGAGAGTTATATTATAACGTCGCTGTATATAAAACTGTACGATAGCTATTGGCGACGAACATTGCAAATTTGAACCATGTTTCAGTGGCAAGGACGTGAGCTGGCATCCCCGGTTTCCACATCTCACCAACGGGAGGACGTTTGAACCACGGCAGATTTAAGGATGTCTTCGGCTAATGTTAAGAAATAGGACCCAAATACGAAATATTTTTTCATATATAAAAGCACTCAAATTATATTCTGGCTTCACTATCCTGTAGAGAATCACTTATTTTATCATACTATTCATTTTTAGCCGAATTGACAGTTTTTTTCTTTTGTAAAATATGTTTCGCATTTTTCTCCTATACCCGTAATGCTAAAGGAGCTATCCATTTACATGTTAAGCAGAAAAACTAATTATTCATGAAATATTTTGGATACACTATATTATAAACAAATGCGTAAGTTTCAATGTCACAAATTTTTTTATCAAAATTTAGGCATTTTTCTGTCCAAAATTGTGCTCCACGTTAAGTTCACGCTCCCGTACATGTAGCGAAAACAGCCTTAACGTGCATCGGCCCTCCCTGCACAGTGGGTCTTCAGCGAAACCAGGCTCGAACTCATGACACGCCTGCCATGAGTCCATTACCTCGACCTCTAGGACACCGCGGCCGCCTGAGTTTTTTTGGGGGGGGGGGTCAATAATAATTTTTTTCTGTTTTAAAATTATATTTAACTTTGTATTAACGCCACACACACACTAAAAAGCAGTGGTTGTGCCAATCTTTAGAACACACCATAGACCACTAAATGTACAATTATGTATTGGTGTATTCGTTATATATGATTGGCTACTATCCGGCGGGCCATCAGTATGATTGACATCTATAACTATACATTTTTACTTATTTACTTCACTAATTATTTTTATCACTGAAAAATAACTTCACGAAAAGCAGGAAGAAACCGACAACGCAAAGCAATATCAGCAAACTGAAGTGTTATGCCACCAATTTATGACGCCAACTGAACGTTATGACGCCAATTTACCAACTGTCCCTTTCAAATGTCGCTAGACATACCGGCAAAAGTAGCCAAAAAATCGCTAAACTTAGAAGGAATTTTGCTAAAACAAGTTGCTAAAAACTTAAAAAAAAATGTATAGTTCATATTCCATAATACCTTATGTTACTCGTCATTTTTTTGAAACTGATTCTTCAAAAATATATAAATCGTATCCCAATTTTTTTCTGAGAACCATTAAAAATTTTCACGGACAACCTGTTGGCAACCGCTTTTCAAAAGCAACGCGAGGGTTTTTGACGGGGAATGTCGTAATTTTGTAGCAAAATCAAGCGACGACACCTAAGCTGTCACCCCCTTTCCAAACTTCCACACCATGCGAGGTCTTAGAGCTACGACATATTTAATGTGCATCAGCCCCTCTACACGTTGGGTTTTTGTAACATCAAAACTCGAACTCACGACTCGCCGGCCACCGGTTCGAGACCATGACCACTTGGCTACCGCGGCTCTTTTAACTTTTAAGGATTGCATTTATTAGAAAATAATTTCCGTTTCAATATCTATAGATATGATGTAGATTTGCGCATAGAAACGCAAGTGGAATGCTACAGAGAACAAAAAGGAAATATAAATGTAATGATTCTCGCCACACAGCTGTGAGTATGGTCATCCCACGTGCATTGACACCTGGACCCTTAAAAATATTTCGTGACTTGTCTTGGACATCGCCCCGACAACCTATGACACCATAAGCTACCCCCTATTCCTCAACGTACCGGATGCAACCCGAGGATGAAGGAAGCCGCCTGTGATGTTCCCTAGAGAGGGCCGAGAGAGAGAACGGGAGATGCTCTGAAAACTGTGCTGAGCACGGACGCCAAAAACTCCTCCCTCACAAAACAACTGACTGGACTCTAATGATCTAATTACTAAGTTTATAACTTCAATGTATATCTGTAAATAATAGCTGTGACGTAATTAAACAGCATTTTAATTAACCAATATCACACTACCTTTATTTGTCTCAAACGTCACAATAAATCTAATAAAACACTCTATCTAAATTTTTTTGTTCGTATTTTTTTTAATTGTTTCCATCCTACTTATAGGACAGAGAAACATATAAAGAAATCCCTATAAGAAAAAATTATGCTATTAAAAGGGGTCAAAGTAGGAAAAAGGTTGAAAATCCTCTGCTCTAGATGAGAGAACTTAAGATTGTGATTCACAAATACGCATAATTAAACGTGCTTCCAATTATGCGTAACAATAAAATTAGATTCAAAATATGCGTATGCTACACGTGATTACACCCTCCTCCTCGCTTTTTGAAAGTTTCAATGGCTTATTAAAGATAAAGAAAGCTATTCAAGAACATCGATGAAGAAGAGAGCATTGACCTCTTTTTTCCCCCCGTTACAGCTCAACTCCTCTTTTATCTTAGATTTCTGTTTTTCGCTCAATGTAGATTATTCAAATGATTGTTTACGTGTGTTTTTAATCCTATTACTTTGCTGATAACTGATTTGGAACTTTTAAAATAAATGAGCGTCGATTTTAAGCTGTTTTTATCGTATGCTGATGAATTGGGTCTAAATTTAGAGCTTTTTTTTTGTGCACAAAAATATCCCTTCAGTGAAATATTCTGATTTGACTCAGTTTAAAAAAGAAAAAAAAAAACGTTTCATTTATTTATTTATTATTTACCCATTCATTTTTCGTATTTTTTAAAAATCTATGTGCGAAAATAACTTATTTTATTTTTTATTTTTGAATGGACTTTATTCATGCACTGAGTGTTGACACTGAATATATATTTGATATTTCAAAATTGTAATGTCATGATGTTTTGATGAATAAAATTACGAGTCACAACCACGAAAATATGTTAAAATTGGGACGTTTTTCAATCTAAACATGAAATATAATTTTTTTTAAAGTCAATTCCTACTTAGTTCAACAAAGAAAATTTTTATTGAAGTTACTTTTTATTAAATAGTTACAATTAATCTAAATATGTATATACATATGACAGAATCACAATATTAAGTGTGTGTGGGGAACAAAATAGAAATCTATTTTCCATTTTCCTTTCTATATATGTGATGTTAGACTATTTTTTTCTATCTATTTATTCATCAATTAAATTTAGTTATTCTAATAAAATAGTATAGTAAAAAAAGAAATCACAGTCTCAGAAATTAGGCCATCTCAGGAGGTATTCGAACCCACAACCTTTGGATCAGAAGTCCAACGCACTATCCATTGCGCTACAGGAACACGACTTTCTTCTCTATATATGTTATTGGGCTATTATTTTTGCGTTGTAACTATTTATTCATTTTTAATTTAATTAATGAATTAATACTTGAAAAAAAACTGTGTATTAACATCAAATGTCACCTACTCCAAGTTTTAAAAAATGTATTTGAACTTGAATGGATGAATAGAAAGTATTTTATTAACGATTGAAAATTTGAACAAGATACATAAACAAATAAAGTATAGATAGGGTGAGAGTGAACTGTTAGTAGAAATTGAAAAATGCGCTTAGAATTCAAAACTTGTTCCTCAGAACCAAGAGTAAGCAACCTTAAAAGGCAAATGAACATTTACTGCTGAAAAAACATGCAGTAATTCGAAAATTTGGAATTTGATGAATTACCTTTCATAGCGATCAAGTATGTCTCAAATTTATGTTTATTTAGCTGAAGGAAAACAAATAATATTTTTAGGGATAATAAAAATATTTGAGTTTTGTTAAAGGAATAATAATAGTAATAAGAAAATTATTATTATTTCTTTAAAAAAAAATTGACATCAAAAAATCACAGAGTTCATACAGTTTAAGACTGTTTCCACCTGATATCAATTAACCTAGAATAATTTTGAAACACATTTTCATGCAGAGAATTATTCAAAATTTCATATAGGTTTTTGACATTGTAAAACTCATACTTCCTTTATTCTCAAAATTTAGAAATATATTCCGAAAATACGCGATTTTTCACTTGTCAATTTTGAGACATTTAACATTATACAATATAGATGATAAAATAAGAAACGCATATTTTGCACCAGAATAGAAATAGATTGACTCATACACAGATGATTGATATTGTGAAATATGCCGCTGTCCATATGATAGTAAATTCAGAGTATATTATTTGTGACGAACGTGATGTGTGACACTTTTTTTTATCACAAAAAGTGTTCGAATGCTCGAAATGTAAAAATAAACCAGATGGAATAAAAGAAAAACCCAACATTACGCTAATGGCTCCAGATTTTTCGTCTTGAGTCAATATGAATGAATTTAATTTGTACTTTTTTAGATTCTTGTTAAGTTTAATTGTGAATACAACACTTATAATGGGCTAAATTTATGTGAACGTCCCAGTCACGTGATAAATCTAACCGCCTTTTCCCACCCAATCTGTTCATGCACCACACTGTTGCCAATTTTTACTTCTTACAGAAACTTTCTTTTAAAAAGTACATATTTGTTAACATTAACGCATATAGGTACACAAAATGCACTTTCTTTAAAAGTTTTTGGAAAATAAACTGATCCCCCCCCTTTACTTTGTCTTTTTTAGCATCAAGCTATCAACAAATTGTTCAATGTCGTCCCTTTTGGAATACATTTCACCATTAGAATGAGCGCCTAAATAACTGCGCATACTTTTTATGAGGTTCCTCGTTTCGGATGACGTGGGAACGGGATCTGCATTATTCATTTCATTTTTGTTGTCAGAATCTGCATCAAAGATATTTTTTGAGCCTTGAACGAACTCCAAAATGTCTTCGTTGCCATAATTGGGCCTGTGCACACATTGTCATCATCTACCGCAACGAATTATTTCGATGATACAGTAGGACATTCCAATCCAGCTGGTGTTATTCGCATTTTGTTCATTTCCAGAAGGGGAAATCTTTTCGTGTTATGAAATGCATGAAAATACATAGTAGTTTGTCGGGACCGTTGTATTATTTTGCTTTAATATATACGCGTCATTATTTCATAAATCCTCTTGGGGAAACTTTGGGGCCAGCATTCGCGTTAATTTACAGCCTCTCAAGAAGAAACCCTGATATTTAAATTAGTTTGACTACATAACATCTAGGTTTTATAGATGTAAGATAGAAGGAGCCGGAGAGCTGTTGCGGTGATACGTGGTGAGAATATTAGAATATTTCATTGAATATTTCACAAACCTAGCGCGAGTTAAGGAAATAGATTAAATTATTAGATTAAGGATCTAAGATAGAGATTGAATCAGATTTAGTTATCGGATCACTAGCGCTTGTTCGCTTTGTCTAGTTCACTTAGTCGTGATTACTTTAAGTTATGTATTGAGATTAGATAGCTCACTTTATATATCACTCCTAGGGTTTCCTTTTGCAGTTTCACTTGTGATAGATTAAGTGTGTTTGAAGAGAAATAAAATAATAGTTATTATGGAAGTTGTTAGTGATGTTTTGTTTCCCCCACACTCTTAGGTAGGCAAGACGGTGATAGAGGGGTGCCAAATAGGTCACCCCCACATATGTTTCCTCTTAAGCGTTTTCGCGTTAAACGCATTTCACTGTATTGCTGAAATCTGATGTAACTGATATAGTACTAATTTTCATTGAAAAATGAGGGTATTACGTCAAGTACATCATTCAGTGTTCAGCTTAATACATGTGATTTTTTAACATATCGAAACCTTCACTGAACAACAAAAATAATATTAGCATAATAATAATTATTGTCTTAGACAAAAGCTATTTATGTGTCACATTTTTTATTCTTAGCTTAACTAAAAGGGATGTATTCTGCTTATAAATATGAAAAAAATGTATCTCTTTTAAACTAAAAATAAAAATCTATTTCACAAGGAAAAAATTGCTGTGCTTTCTTTTTTATTTCATTTTGCTTTGGCCAAGAAAATAATTTCTCAGAAATCGAAGAAATAAGAACGTCAAGACCGGACTTTTTCAACAGTTCGTTACTCCACTGAACTTGTCATCTTTTTTCCTTCACCAAAGGCTGGCGGGTGACAACCTAAAAAAATACCTGCAAGCGTTAGCTAATAAGAACGGTGTACCAAGCACGGTAGTGACAGTCCAAAAATAATCTCTAGAAATGACCGACCCATTAAATTAATATTACTAATATTTAATAATTTTTACAAACTTTAAAATAATTTGAAAGTAAGTTCAGAGAAAAAGAGGAAAGCCTTATTGTCCACAAAATGTGATGATCGTATTCTTCATCGAGTTTTAAAAATGGCAATTGAATTATATAAAAAAAGTTGTAAACTGCAGTCACTGCATGAGTGTAATGAAAATGCAGAGATCTAATGCTAGAAGAAGATTCCAATATATGGGGTATGTTCTTTTAGTTGTTAGTGTTTTGAATTCAAGTTAACATATTCTGCATATATTGTGTTTTGAATTGCATAAAAAAAAAAACTACAACACAGATATTAGAGGTCAGCTACATTAAAATGAAATTAGGCTTGTAAAGGTATTTATGCACCGGGACATTTTAAGGCAAGGGTCAACTGGACAAGGTACCAGGGACTCGGGAGAATGAGATCTCGTCTCGTTCTCGACTTGCTAATGATCCGAATAATTTTAATAATTAAATGTTATTATTGAGCATATCCCCCCCCCCAAAAGACAATTTTGAACTATATGCCAATTGGCAACAGTGGCAAGACTACAAATCTAAAATGTATTAAAATGTGAGGTAAATTTTACGAGTTCAAAATGTAGACAACATATTTTCTAATAAAACTTCATTCTATAATGCATTGCTTTTGTTGAACTTTACCCGTATATATACCAAATGCAATAAAAGAGTAGCAGGTGTTGCCTGATTTTGCATAGAGGCCCAGGGACTCAAGATGCTATTGCCTACGAATTAGCCCGTTGACCAGTAACAGTAGCAAAGATTTTGAAAAATGGACACAATTTGTAAGCGTTATTGTGTTTCAACATACGTTGGAACGTTTTAATTTTTGCTTATGAATATTATGACATCTACCGACAGTTTTTGATTCGGCGAAAACGATCGACAGATTAGTATGTAAGTGCCGTTTATAAGACATGGGTCAAATTGGGCCGGGATCAGGGTGTCGGCCTAGGAGGGGGGGGGGTCTCTACTCGACCTCAATAAGATCATGATCCAAATGATTTTTTTGGTCGAATGTTATTCTCGGACATATTCTACAAAAAACAGAGAATTTCAAATTATACGCCAACTGGCAACAGTGGCATGACTGTATTATTATGTGATGACTGTCGTCCCTTTCTAGGCCAAGGCCTACCATTTTACATCATCATTACTCATTTAGTTGAAAAACGGCAGACGATTTGTGCCTATGATTTTGAGATTGTGTGTCACGCACATTTGTTTGTTGCGGGTTACCGTATATTCGAATATTTGACAACAATATATTGTACTGTCTATGCCACCCATCCGTTATAGCGGTTAGCGATTCCCACTGCTGTGCCGTTAGACCAGGGTTCCAATCCCGGAGAAGGCATGGGTGTTTTTTTTCCATAAATAAACATCCATGCCTTCGCGGCATGTGGGTACTCTAAATAGCCATCGAGCCTCAAGTCCTCTCGTGTGGTTGGTGGAAGGGAAAGAGGTAGGAGGCCCCTGACCATCCCCAGGGTGTTTTCTCTCAAAATTGGGGAGGAAACGAGCCAAAACGTACTGTCACCTGCATGGTGCTCAAGGCTACGGATAACGACAGGCATACAACCTAGCCCTTTGACAAGAGGAATTTCGTGGGCCTCGATCTGGAACATACCTATCAGGTGGCATTAGTAAAAACAACAAAATGTACTGTCTACTTTAAAAAATCACAGGTAGACCCTGCTTTTACATGGCCCACCTGTGATAATACCTCATATCATAAAGATTCAAAATGACGATATACGTCACCAATGGCTATCGAGTTGCTAAAAAAGAAATGAAATTAATTCTAATTTAACAGCAGTGGTGTAGCTAGGTATCCAAAGGCCTTAATGCAAAACAAAAAAAAAAAAACTGAGGGCCCTATCTTATTGGGTTTTATTATTTCATCAAATAAAAAAAGTAAAAATATATTTGTATTTTAAATATACAAAGCTACTTTAACATCAGCCCTTTATCATACTCTGCAGAACATAGGAAAGCAAAGCTACGTACTATTTACGTATATGTTTACGAGTTCAATTGTGTGAACTTTAATGATTACCCAGGTTCGATTTGACACGTAATAGACAGGAAATGATATGCATGAACAAGAAAATATAATACAATATTATTATAATTATTTTTTTATAAAAAAACTCCCTCGCGAAAGATTAGAGGAGGGAGGAGGGGCAAAATTACATTAGTCTATTGCAAATACTAGATTGCGAAGTACTCAAATAAGAAAATAGCTTATTTTGTGGGGGAGGGGATTTCCATATAGTTCAAAATTACTTTCAACTGCGTTGCCCTGATTATAACTATGTTGCAACCTTTTATATTTATATCTTAAATGTGGGCGACATTCGTGCAAGTTCGGCTTGCTTGGGGATCAGGGTCTGAGGGCTCCGGTGCATGGCACCACCTAGCCTATTGGTAGCTACGCCACTGCTTAACAGCCAATACTATTACTTGGGGCAACACCTAAGGTGTCATCCTTTCCCTGAATTTTTCCGCCCCCCTTTTTTTTGTCACAGTTTCAGTACTACCTAGTACACTGGTGTCCAAAAGTTAAGCATAATTGATAATGATGTGAATAAAGAAGGAACTATAAATCAGAATGGCGGGAAACGTGATATGCGAGTGTAAAATGGTTATAAAATAAGGAAGAAAATCAAAAGAATGATAATAATTAATTTTATTATCCAAAGTAGCAGTTTGAACGAAAACTGAGTATAGCAAGGATTCACACTTTAAAGAAAAAATGAAAGAAAACATTAAATAAAATACTGATGATGCAGTTTAATAAGGGGTGTGGTCACCTCTCTGACAGCCAGGCACGCTGCACAGCGATTTACCACACTTGCTATGAGATGATGAATGATTTGTGGGCTCAAACGGTTCCAAGCTTCTTGGAGAGCTCTCTTCAGTTCTGAAATGGAGCTTGATGGGTGCGAAAGGGCTGCAATTTGTTCTCCCGAGCATATCCCATACATGCTCGATAGGATTTAAATCAGGGGAGTTCGCAGGCCATGACATGCGCTGGATGTTTTCCGTTTCAAGGAAGTCATCAGTCAGCACCACTCGGTGACATGGCGCATTATCATCCATGAATATGAAGTCAGGACCGACAGCACCTCGAAACAAGCGAACATAAGGCTTAAGAATTTCGTCTCTTTTTCTTTGAGCAATCACAAACCCCGTGTCAAAGAAATGGAGGTCTGTGCGGCAGTCCATCATGATGCCTGCCCATACCATTACTCCCCTTGTTGGAAAATGATGTCTTTCCGTTATGTTTCTTGGTTCAAAACGTGTTCCACGTCCTCTCCATATCGTTACCCGCCAAGAATCACTACTCAGACTAAACCAGGACTCGTCACTGAACATCACATTGGCCCACTCTCCCACACTCCAATGTTGATATTTCAAACTCCAGTTCAAACGAGCGCGTTTATGCGCAGACGTGAGGGGAATGCAAACTGCTGGTTTTCTGGCAAACAGGCCAGCATGATTGAGTCTCCTGTAAACAGTTTGTCTCAAAATTCGTATTCCTGTGGCGACTGTGAGCGCCGAACCCAGTGCTCTGGCAGTACTGCCCCTCTGACGTCGTGCACTTATTACCAGATATCGGTCTTGGCGTGGGATTGTGACTCTTGGTCGACCTGATACTGATTGTCGGGTAACATCTCCCGTTCTTTGAAACCTCTGCCACCGTCTTGAGATCACAGACTGGTCCACATTCAGAATTCGAGACACTTCGGTTTGTGATCGTGAGGATTCCAGCATTCCAACGATTTTTCCTTTCTTAAACATGTCCAGTTGGCGTATTTGTGCCATCATTCACCTTGTTTGAGGGTTAACAACTTTCCTTCGCACAGCAGTTGTACGAAACTTGTCTGAACTGCCTATGCTGCGTGAATCGGTTTCTCCGCGTTCCGACATGCACCGGTGTTTCACGCAGGACGTAGTCGACTTAAAAGTTTTGCATAAACCCAATGTTTCTTCTTCACCCAATTAATATCCGCACGAAATTTGGAATAATTTTACGAATATTTATCCCATGTTTTTCGCATTTTACGATTTATGCTTAACTTTTGGACACCAGTGTAATTGTATATGAAAAATGATAAACGCATTTTCATGGAGTGAAAACATTGTACAGAAATAAATTAAATAAATGAAAAAAAAAGGATATGAAATACAATTTAAGTCTACACATACTAATTAATATTTTTATTTAAATATTCTTCACTTCAAAATGTAATCTCCTATTTAAACGCTTTTTTGGTCAAGGGGACAGGGAAAGTACATACTTCGGACACACACCCTAGCAACATCTCAAGTACAGATGTTTTTCACTTCCATCGCAAAGTTAAATGTATAAGATAAGGTTTTTAAAATCCAGATATTATCGTGGGATTTAATAAAGTAATGTGTGTATGTGTATAAAATTATTTTTTAAAAAAATTAAGTAAAAATGATAATGTACTTATGACTTTCCATGATGAGACAGATTTTTATAGAATATTTATTTTTCGGTTTACAATTTTTTTAAAATTTTTTTTACTGAACAGCGCCATAGATAACCATTGGGCGTCACCACTTTAAGAGTGCGGTCTGCTTGGCTCGTCCCCCTGGTAACGTCCCTGCTATCAAGAATATAAGCTGATTAATCGCTGGGATTCACGAAAACCGTATCATGATGATCAGCAATGGACGAGAGAACTCTTTAGAGATCCAAGGAACATAAAAAAAAATAACGTTCTGCCGATAGGAAAAAAATTAATATTTAGTTTGATCTCACTCTAATAGAAAAACTTTGAACCAGTTTGTGGATCGATTCTTCTGCAGTAAACAATACCTATGGCTAAATAAATATTAATGTTTTTCAAAAATCTCTGTATGAAATAGTATCATGTATGCTTCAATACAGAATTCATGGCTCTTGTTAGTTCAATGATAAAATAAATAATATAAAAAAAAATTTTAAGTCAGTTCCTACTTACGTCCACAAAGAATTTTTTTTATTTTATTTACTTTTTTATTAAATAGTTACAATTGATATAAATATGTATATACATATGACAGAATCACAATATTAAGTGAGAAAATAGAAAGCGATTTTTTCTCGCAGTTTTCCATTTTCCTTTCTATATAGGGTGTTGGACTATATTGCTTGTTTGTTACTTTTTATTCATTCATTAAATTTAATTATTCTAATAAAATAGTAGAGTAAAAAAAGAAATCATAGGCTCAGAAATTAGGCTATCTTATGTGGAATTCTAACCGATGACGTTTGGATTAGAAGTCGAACGCGCCTTCCATTGCGCTTCAGGGACACAACGAACGAGTTTCTTTTCTATATATGCTTTTGGACTATTATTTTTATTACTATTTATTTGCTTTTTAATTTAATTAATGTATTAATATTTGAAAAAACTGTATTAACACCAAGTGCATCCCCTACAAGTTTTAAAAAATGTATTTGAACTTGGATGGGTGAATAGAAAGTATTTTATAAACGATTGTAAATTTGAACAAGATATATATATATATATATATATAGGGAGAGAGAGAGAGAGTAAATGAATAGTAGGAATTGAAAAAAATATGTTTTGTTGCGAAAAAAGGGTAATAGCCGAATATTTTTTCTATTCTGTCGAGTTTAAGACTGACCTTTCGAAGGATTAAGAGATATAATCTCTAATTAGGTGTAACATTTTAGACAAAAAACGCTCCAACATTAAAATAGTATATTCCAGCGTATAACACACGCCCACATATTTTTAATATTTTCATGTTTATTCTCCGTATATAACTTACATTCATTTATTTACAAAGAAACATAAAATGCGCATATGTGGTGTTTTTATCTTTCGAAGTCATTCACTCGTAGGAATTTCCTCGGCTTTCAAACAATGGTATACTGAATTGACAATAGGTAAGGGAGAGTAAATGCTTGTAGAAATTAATGATTTTGCAAATAAGGTGAGTTGTTTTCAAGACAAGTGCTCATAAGCGTATAATTCTAGATTTTAAAGAAAAAAAGGGGAGGATACAATTTGGAGTTAGAATGCACTTCCGACCCAAATGAAATCGCGAAAAAAGGAATTAGATACATCCTCCAATCTTTTGAAGGCCTGATTTTGAAATGAACTTAGGATTTAGTAAACACATTTATTATAGTTAATTAGTGCTCTCTCTCTCTCTCCTCCTAGTAGTAAATATATGTCCTGCGAAATGGAAAAACATAGCTGGAAAGTCTTTCAATTTGAGATGGAAAAAAAGTGCACATCGTGCTGTAGCAAGGGCCTTTGGCGTTGATGAAATTTCCATACGTGTGTGGAAGAAAAATGAAATAACAATCATTAATATGCCAAAGAATAAATGTGTTTTGCATAAAAGAGTAACGAAGCTGCCTATCCTAGAAGAAAGTGGGTCCTAGAAACTCGCCAAAATAGATTGATTGTAACAAGACACAACATATGTTTATTTTCCTTAAAGTGGACAAAAAAGAATGCAAATGAAAGTGAAAACTTTAAAGCATATTTGAGTTGGTGTAGTTGATTTACGGCATAGAATAATTTAGACCTACGAGGAAAAAAAGGCGTTTTTGTGTTATTTGATAATGAAACTTTTAAAGTTCATATAAGGTATGTCATTTCTGTTAAGTAAACAGCATTTAGGGGTACAAGTAGAATTTTTTTTAAGCTAATTTTTTCCCTAACTTTAAATTTATCAATTTATATCATATGTATAACGCGCCCTCATAAATATCAATATTATTTCTTTTTTATTTATTTTTTGCATCAAAAATGCACGTTAACACAACACTTCTGACACAGTAGAAGGCCTCGGAACTGATCTGTGACGTCACAACCAGTAGGGAAACATCTTCCACCATCTTATCCGTGGCTGAAGAAACTCTTCTGAAGCATTTTTACATATTTTCCACCATTTTTTGAAACAAACACACATTAAATTAAAAAATAATATTTAGAAGTTAATTATTAAATTGTATTTCATATATATACATAAAGCATCAGAATAAATATTATTTTACTTTTTAAATAATAGCTCCAAGTATGTGATGAACAATGTACTATGACTTTTTTCGAATGTATGGCAATGAACATAAACATTTAATACATTGCAACAAGATTACTTATATATTTTCATTGTTATTGTTTACAAAACTATGCTTATTTCTTTATCGTTATTTTCAGAATAGTTACAAAAAGAGAAATAAAATTAGAAATAGTTTTCAGAACAAGAAATGACAAACAAATTTAAAACAGAGTAACTTTATTTCTATCAAACACAATAACTACACAAAAATTTGCCATTAAATTAGTTTAAAAAATATTTTTTTGATAAATCTTTACATACATAATTATATAGATGATACAGGAAAATAAATACATAAGAAAAGATTGCAAATAGCTATTTTTGATAGCTACTTTTTTTTGCTTAAAGCTTTTAGTATTTTCCCCCAGCATATGTACCTCAGTAATGCATTTATTACACAAAACTGGGATTAAATATATTTTAAAACTTTATTGGTAGTACGCACAGTAATAAACAAATTCCCTCTGTAAAAACAACATTAAAATTTTTTAATTAAGTTAAAATGTTTTTAAAAAATATAAACCATACATATATATATAATTATAGATATACATGTGTGTGTGTGCATGTACATGAAAATAAATATATACCTAAAATAGACAACATAATTTATCTAGCTATTTGAAATTTACATTTTTTTATTAATATCCTCCCCCCCCCAATAGTAGTTATTCAATAATGCATTTATTATATGAATAAAAGCATTATTGAATAATACATTTAAAAATGTTTTTTAAAAAACTTTATTGGCATCAAGCGGAGTAATAAACAAAAACTCACTTTGCAATAACAACATATAAAATTAACGCTAAACAAGTTATTAAAAATAGATTTTTAGAAAAATCACACAAATATAAAAATAATATATATAAATATACATATAGAAAAATTTAAACAGTCTCATACATAAAAATAATGCAATTTATTTAGGCGTAATGGAATGTAGTTTTCAATTCTTTAGTTCAACTTTTTAGTGTCATTTTTTCCCTATTGTAGTTATTTAATTTAATAATACATTTGTATATTTGTCAACCGTACGCTACCTCAGAAGCATGTGATTGTTACTGCAAGGTTAATCGCGTAAAAAGTTTATTGGAATTTATCAAACTAATCAATATTTCTGCCAAAGGCAATTTGATGTGAATATTTTTGTGTGTGTGAGGCACATATTTTCATAACGAAGAAGTTTCTGAGCTGTTAAATAGTTGTAGAGTAATGTGCGACAACATCTGGGGTAGGGCTCAATAAACTTCCTCTGTTTATATTACGTATTAAATCATAGTTCGAATTTAGTTCAAAAGTTTTATTGAGAACAATTTATCTGGAACCAAAAGCACATTTTAATTTTTTAAAGTACTGATCTTGTACAAACACCAGCTAAATATGTTAAACAGGTAGGTAAGCTTTAGAATCATGAAAATTATTTACAGACGTGATATTAAAATTGTATAATATATTAATGCCATCTCTAAATGACTTTCATAGCACGATTCTACAAAAACCACAGTCTTAACTTACGAGGTGCGACACACAAAAAAATTTGACTGGTCCTATAAACGATTGTACGTACAGAATCAGTTCTCCGAGACAGTATCACCTTCAAAATAGTTCCCTTCAGCATTCACACACTTCTGCATTCGGTGCTGCCATTGCTGGTAGCAGTTCTGGAGCGAGGTTTTTTGGAAGGCCTTTCAGGAGTACCTCTTCAACTGAGGTAAAATAGGTCCCCTTTCAGCAAGATTTAACTGTAGGAAATAAAAAAAAGTCGCATATATGGGGCCAAATCAGGTGAATAAGGAGGATTCCCCATCACAGTAATGTTTTTGGTGGTCAGAAACTACTTAACAAATAAGGCCGTGCGAGCACGTGCATTGTCTTGGTGCAACAACCATCCCTGACTCTCCAATTCTGGCCTTTTTTCCTAATTTTTTTCACGAAGACTTTTTAGTACTGCAGTGTAGTAGTGTTGATTAACAGTTTGAGCATTGATGTGTGTGGGAACCCACTCATGTCTCGAAGTTTGACAATGTTTTGGTCTTCAGTCTCTTACCTTGGGTGCATAGCACGTTCATCATCTTCCACACAGTCCTTTCCCCTGAAAACCACTTATACCATTCAAACACATGTGCACGAGACAAAATTTCATCTTCATAAGCCTCGGTGAATATTTGAAATATTTTCGTGGCTAATTCCTTAAGTTTCACAAGAAACTTGATTTCGATTCGACATTTTCCCTGCAGAATACAGCTGCACATGTTCCCTTAATGACGCCGTCCTTCCAACTGGCGTGATTGATTAAAGCGAAACTGGGCGCACACACACAAGGATAGAGGAGGTGTGTAGGATGACGTAACCAAAACGGTTGTTTCCAACTCCACTCATTTTTCAAGCTACACTCATAGTCTCGTTTGTGTTTGTGTGTGTGTTACACCTTGTAAGCTGCCCATTAGTGTTAGACATTAAAGTTAAAGGTAAACAATTTCATATTCTTAGTTAAGTTTTTGCTTCAGAAAGCTGTTTAATTGATATTAGATATTTATAAGAAGAAACTTGTCCTATATTTTCAAAAATAATTTTGTAATGCATCTGTTTGTATTTTTCCAGGAAGAATGTACTGAAATTTTTATTTATTGATTCGAATTTTTTGACATTTCGAGTAAGGCATATCAGGCATGAATAAAAGCAAGATGTAAAAGATCTGAAAATATATTTTGTGAAAGGTAAGCAACAAAATCAAATGCTCTAGAAAAATCATGGGAGTTTTTCATTTATACTTCGAGAGCCAATTAATATAATATTTCATTTTTCACAAAATTAACTTTATTATTTATATGCAATTCGTACGTACTGAGTTGATCTGTCTTTGTCTGACCTAAGTATATTAGCAAATCTAATTTTTTATTAACAATCACTGATGTTTTGACAACAGGAGTTATCAAGTTTAATTATTATTGCTATATATGTTTAATATTTAATCAAAAGAAAAACAAAGGTTCGATTGCATAAAAGTCTTTTAAGATCAGTATTAACTTATGCATGTGAAACTTGGTCCACCTCTCGAGCAGATGAGAACATGATAAGTATCTACGAAAGGAAGATTTTAAGATTTACTTTTGGAGGAATTCTGGAAAATGGCATTTGGCGAAGATCAAATTTCGAGCTTTATCGCTCATATAAAGAATCTGACATCCTTAAAATGCAACGAAAAAAAGGGCAGGCTACGTTGTCAGAATGGACGAAGACAGCAACAATAAAAAAAATCTTTAATGCCCAATCAAAGGGCACACTTTGAAAAAGCAGGCCAAACCAAAGATGGATTGACGGCCTAGAAAAAGAGCTACTAGTTTTGAGAATTAAAAAATTGGAGAACACTAGCAGGAAGAGGGTGGTCAGGATAAGGCTTCTTGAGAAGGTCAAGGCCCACCCTGGGCTATCAAGCCACTGCGGAAGGAAAGATATATGTCTACAGTCCATTTGTCTTGAAGCTTGTCTGCACTTAAATATGACACTAATTCCGAAAAAGATGTAAAAGTTTTTTTTTTCAAATTCTTCTTTCAAAACAATGTTCTCTTGGACTAAGCATTCTAAACGTTAATTTTCGCGTATTTTGTATCTGCCAATGTTCTGAAACAGGATTTCTAATTTTGAAGAACATATTTTGTTCCCAGTTCGTAACGGCACAATGTCATTTTAAAGTCTATGTCGCTTCAATGAAACACATATTTTCTTCTCAATTATCACACAGTACCAAGTGCGTATTAGCCGTATCAGTAATCCATCTTCAGGGGCCCCAAAATGTGTAAGCAAAAAAATCAGAAAGTGTAAATGGTAGCCATAAAAAACCTCTAAGGATTTTTAATATAGGGTCCTCTCAGGACTGCTAGCAACGCCAATGCACAGTACCCTTCTGCGTTTCTTCACCAGCAAGGTGAAATTTCACAATCCTTAAGGGAACCAGGACATCATATACTTTCAAAGAATCGATTTTTCAATTTTAGTTCTAAAAATAGTGCATATTTTTCTGAACCTAAAAATGTATAATACTTATATATTTGTTGATAAAATAGCCCTAAAATATGAAAAATAAAAATGTAAACAAATGACCACGCCCCTTTTGACCCTTAGTTTTTTCACTTTTTTTCAAAAGCATATTTTTTTGCATTTAGGTACATTTTTACAAAAAACTATTGCACTATAAGATTCCAGATTTTTTTATACTTCTATACAAGATGCCTATGCATATAGTGAACCTAATTTTTTTTTCTATTAAAATAGTGCCTAATTTTTAAAAAATTGCTTTATGCTTAAACAAAAGTAGAAAAATAAAAATTTTCCAAATTTAAAAGTTTTATGATTTTTTTTAAAGAAACTATGCTAAATTTTCACTAAAAAAAATAGACTCACTGTCTTTTGAGTATTGTTTTATATATGTGTAAAAAATATTTTGCATAAGAAAAAGATACTTTTTTAAAAAATGGTACCTAAACATAAGTATATATTATGAGTTCTCAAAAACTATGAATTACTTAAATTAAATAGGGAAAAAAAACAACTTTTGAGCTAAAAAGTTATTTTGGTAGTTCTACAGAATAATTAAATTATCTTTATTAAGAACGTAAAATATCTAAGCTCTATTGGAAATTTTAAAAGAGATATGTCTCATAAACAAAGAGTCTTAATTGTGGCATTTTGCCCTTTCGAGCATGTCCTGGTTCCATTAAATTAAAAAGAATATTTTAAAGCATTCACACACACACAAAAGCATTTGTCATAATTAACAAAAATTGTTCTGTTAATATGATTTTTGTAATTTTGAGTGGGACTTTTGTATGACCGTTTTGTAAAAAAAACCATTGTGTTGCGATATCAAAATTTCTTTTTAACACATTTATGTCAAGCGATCGAACGGTAAGTTACTTACAGTCTGCGCTGTTCTACAGAGAGCTAAAGTTATATTTATTCGTTGACACAGAACAGCAACATAAGACATTTGATTGAACGGTATTTAACTCTTGGAAGCGATTCTCGAAACAAAATAGAGTTAATTTCTTGAAAAATATAATACTTTCTTTCTATACAGTTACAGTTCGTTTTTTCTGAGATATGGAGTAACAAAGCCTATTATCCACCTCTCCCTATATATAAATGCTGAAACTACGCTTTGAAGATCTCTCTCTCTTCACTGCAGTTGAATTAATTCCGAGTATTATCTTTCCTCAATTTAAAACATTTGCTTCATAAATTTATTATTTAGTGTAGGTCTATGTTAGTGATGACAGCGGCGTAACGAAGAGCATTAGGGCCCCCTGCAAAGTCCGGTTTTGGGCCCCCAAGTCAGATTTTACAAAGGAAAAGATTTCTTGGAGGTAGTCAGGTGGAGGAGGATTCTTTGGGGTTCCCTAGAACCCTGGGCCCTCCAGCAATGAGGGGGTTGCAAGGGTATACGCTACACCACTGAGTGATGATGTAACATTTTGATTTAGAAGGCTGAATGTATGTAATTTAATAAGGCTGCATTAGTTTATTTGAAAATAAATAAGGCCTTTTTTCATTTATTTAAGAAAAATGAACCCATTTTTAGAGAGAAGAAAGAAATGTCCTATATTGATGTAAGTTTTTGTTATGTTACTTTTAAATTTCGAATGATTGAAAGTTTCTTGACGTCGCACTAAAAGGCATCACGATGGCTATTGGTGACGAACTTCGTAATTTTAAGCCTCGATCAAGTGACGAGAAAGACACTTAAGCTGTCATCCCTCTCCAAACTGCCCCACGCTGTCACGGGAGGACTTTGAGCCTGGACAAATTTAACGTACATCAGCCCCTCTACATGGTGGGTCTTCAGTGGCACTAGGTTTCGAACTCGTGACAATGACTATCTTTAAATTTTCAAAGACATTAATACAGTTATAATGCATAGTAAATATGTATAACTTGGGAAATATATAATACATAGGAAACACATTTATATAACCTTGTGTGTGTTAAGTATTTATTTATTTTTAAGGTGACTACCTTCGAAATCGAGATTTTGAAAAAGCGTACAAGTGAATAATGCTTTGATATTTAGTGTTATTTGAATTAGAACAAACATATCAAATTATTTTAATAATTTTACTACAGGAAAAAAACTATTTAAATAAAATTGTTTGTCAAAACTGAAGGAAGAATGACCTATTTTCAAAACATTATCCTTTTTTGAAAAATGGTCTTATAATAATATTTTGCCTGTATATATCTCGGACTTGAGTAAATCTACTTCTAAATTATATATTTGAAAAATTCCTAGCTCACAGGCTCTCTCTGTGGAAAAGTCCTAGGTATGTATAGGCAAAAAACTATTATTATGGAAGCATTTTGCAAAAAAGGTTTTGAAAAAAGTCATCCTTTCTTCTTTTTTGGCAAAAAAAAAAAAAAAAAAAAAAATACAATTGTGTTGTGTCGTAAAATCCGGCGTATATAACGCGTACCGCCGTATAACATGCATGTATACTTTAAAGTTGCAATTTTTAATTTCTAGGTACATTCACCGTATAACGAAGAAACATGAAATGCAAGTATACAATGCTTTTATGTTTTGAAGTTATTTTTTTTTAGGTATTATTCCAAGCTTTAGAAAAAAATAGTATAATTTTAGAATTGCTACCTTTAAAGTTCATTTAATACGTCATTTCTATAAATAAATAATATTTTGATAAAAGCCGAAGTTTAATGTTTTTCTATGCTCATCTATTTTTTTTCTTGTTTTTAAAGCTATTATTTTAATACCCGGCGCATAACGCGCATCCGTAAGTTTCGATCTTTTTTGTGTTAAAAGTGCGCGTTATACACCGAATTTTTTTGTAAAAATATTCTTATATATATACATAATCGACTCTCGCTAACTCAAAGCCCCTAGAGAAAACTTTTGATATTTCGAACTAAAACAATACGTTTTGGTACACTCAATATTTCGAAGTAAAATCTGTGGCCGGCAAGAGTACAACACGTGATAATTCAAAGTGATCTAATAAAACTCTCGACAATTCAAACACTCACTATCATGTACAGCCCTGTAGCTAACAGGTTGAATCTTACATGTTTTGAGTTGTGTTGTCTCTGCTTGTCTCCCCTGTAACATAGCCTCTATGATGACCATCGGAACTGACTCCGATAACTTTGACAGAAGCTAAAGTGTCACTAAACAAACGACACAACTTTTTTCTTCAAAATGATGTTGATGCGGACGTTTTTCCAGCTTCATGTAATATAGAAAAATCTACTGACAAAAAGTTAGATTGAATGCTACAAAAAAGAAAAAAGAAAAAAAACCCAGATTTTTCGTCAAAAAAAATAATCATGTATAGTATGTATTCTTTTAATAGTTGTTTTAAATCCATGAATGAATTCTTTTAATGCAGGAATTTTAACTTCTGTTTAATATTTATACTGTATAAAAGGTACTTTTTAAAAATACTTAAAAATAAGTTTATATGTATGTACAATTGTGGGGTTGTTTTATTACATAGTTTTAAATTCAAATGTGTTCAACTTCGAATATCGAGATTCGCCAGTATATATAACAATTTTATATGTATTTTAATTCACTTGACACTAAATATA
Source organism: Trichonephila clavata (assembly GCA_019973975.1). Classification (NCBI taxonomy): domain Eukaryota; kingdom Metazoa; phylum Arthropoda; class Arachnida; order Araneae; family Nephilidae; genus Trichonephila; species Trichonephila clavata. Next base: position 41,691 of record BMAO01009883.1, on the reverse strand, counting down.
CAAAAAAATATCCATTTATACGCTTTTTCAAATTAATATCCCTATATAGAGAGTCGTCTTAATTTAATAAAGTAAATAAAATATTTTTATTTATTTTTAATGTAATTCAATAGTTTAACTAAGTTTTTGATTTAATTTTAGTGTATATTATAAAAATAAAACTCATAACAAAATAATTAAATTAGGCAATGTTATGCTGTCAATTGTCCTATCCATTGTAGTCAATTCAAATTCGAGACTTCATCGTACGCAATTATTTTTTAGCTGCTATCCTGCCGAACGAACGATAAAAAAATTCGTTTCCTACCAACCGAAACCAATTTTTTTCTGATCTTTCAGAGTGTGCGGCAAACATTAACTCGTAAAAAAAAGTTGGTCAGACTGTTTAGCAGCGGTGCATTTCTAGGTTGAAACCAGTGCGGGTCGAAATCAGAACGCGCCTTCGTTTTCCGAACACAAAAAACAAAACCAGTCCCTACGCCGACCACTCCAGTGTGCCAATTAAAAAGCGGGAAATCAATATCAAGCCAAACGAGTTGTCGAATGTAAACAAACTTTGGAACACTTTGGAAGGCCGCCAGAACGTCAACAAAATTAACCTCGGAGAAGCTCCGATCGAGGGATTTTTCGTGAGAAATTTTTAAAAGCGGTAAACTTTAATGGAACTAGATTTTTTTTTATTTATTTTCCTTTTGTGCATTCGGTAAAAAGCATTCGGTTATCGTGAAACTTTAAGGTTAGCCTCCTAACCCAGATATTTTTCTGCAGAACAGTGGTTATTCATTTATTTGTTCAAGGTACACCGTTCCGATTTCAAAATGCGTTTTTGTTTTGCTTACTTTTTACGTTGGTACTGTGATTCGTGTAAGAGGTGCAGAAGTAAAATTCGATATTGTTTCGATACTGAATACCCAATTAATTCATTAAGAAACTGGAATAACTTTTTCTTTTGTTTGCTTCCAAAAAATTCGAACAAAAATTCCATTGTTTATTGCATTCCAATCATTTTCTTATTTCGTAAGTAATTATATTTGAAACAATACGTGTTTTTTTCATTTCAAAATAATCATGACATATATTTTTAAACAAATAAATATGCTTTAGTAATTTAATTTAAGTGAAAGCAATTTAATTAATTAATCTTAATAAGCTATCTCTGTGCTTAAAATAAAAAAAAAAAAATTAGAGAAGAATTAAGCTTCTTTCACGAACAAATATGGGGAAGGGGGAACTGGTTTTAATTTGCATTACACGGCAACGCGGAGGTAAAAATAATTCTTCGAACCTACCTAGAAAATCATGCAACAATAACTTTTTTCGAAATTCTTGCAGTTAATATTTTCAAATATGTCACTGGGCTAATTGGAATATACGGAAAATCGGAGCACGAACCACTTTAGTAGAGTGGTTCTGACTTTTTTTCCTTTGTAGCTAATTTGAGTAAAAAGAAAATTATTGTTCAAAGAAAGTTTATCTAACTACAAAACTTAAAATTCTAGATTTTTTTTTTTATGTTCTAAAAATAAATGTATTGTATTGACTAAAAAAACTTTCGAAAATGGATCAAATCTTTCATCTGCACGAGAGACTTACCCATACCCTACAAAATGAAGAAATATGATTGAAATAATACAAAAAAAAAACATTGTTTAAGCTTAATTATTAAAAAGGACTGTACACAAATATATTTTCAATAAAATTTTTGAATTATTTTTTTTGTAGTAATCAGATATGAAAATTTGATTTACTACTTTTTCAATGAATTAAATATGTATAAAAAAGAAATACTTCTTTCAATGTTTAGGTCAGTATTTAATTATTTCTATCATTAAGTCAATCATGGAAGAAAATATTCAGAAAAAGATATACGTTAAAAATAACTCTTTTTCCTCTTTAGAATTACAAAATAATCAAATAAATTAGAAATAATGAATAAAATAAAATGGAAATAAAAAGGAAACAATTAAGTTTTGTTGTACTTCAAAAAACTTTATTTTAAAATTCTATTACTTACTGAAAAGATGTAATAATTTTTTTAAATGTCAACAGTTATAAAATAATATAACAGTAAACATTAAAATTATTGAAGAACTTCACTTGTTAAGCTGATTGGTATTTTTCGTATTATCAGCTTTAATCTTCCGTTATCAAAAGATCTCGAAAAATAATAATCTCGTAAAACAAAATCAATAATTAAATCCAACTTCGAAATAACTACGGTTCTAACTTCTGCTAGCCCCCCCCCATCTAATGATAATTCAGGCGTATATTTATAAAACAATTTTAACACATATAAATCTTTTTAATAGCTTTTAATTTGAAGAAGTTGCATGGTAGAAGTATTACATTTTTTCCGATCTTAACCTGATTCCAATGTGAAAAGGAATATTTCTTTCTGTATGTCAATAAGAGATTATAAAAAAATATTTCATAGTTTTCCTCAAATTATTCAGGATCCATTGTACTTAATTTCAAATCCAGGAAGTCAGTAATTTTAAACAAGCTCTTAAAAATAAGTAGCAAATTTTTTTCCGAGTCAATTTGAATTCTCTCATTCGATATCAATCATGTAAAGATTAAATTAATATTCTTTTCCATAACAGCAGCAGGAAAAATTAGCTGAGGGCAAACATTTCTTCTAAAATGATAAAAAATATCTCTCAGAAATACTGGAACATTAAATTTTGGCACAGATTTTAGAATGGTTGGATAGAGAAAGAATCACAAATAGCTCGAAATACTAAACATTTATTCATTCTTAAAAAAAAACGCATTTTTTGAAAGTGACTTAATTCATACTTGTAACTGGAGCTAGTGTATGATAGCATACTTTTTAGGCTTAATGTGATAACACTATCAGTAAATGTTACATTAAGAGCATTTTTTTCTTTTAGTGAGTTTGAAATTAGACTCTTTTATTGGTGATAAAGTCAGCTACATTCAACTATTTTTATATAAATGACTGTGTTTACACTTCTTGAGCATCTTTTTTTTCCCCTTCACACTTCTAAACATATCAACCTGGCCTTAACTTTATTTAGTCACAATTTTCTGGAATAAGTTTCAAGTGTTAAGAGAAAAGAATTTGAATTTAGAAAATTATACATGTATAATGCCACACACACTCACGCATACGCGCACATACACACACATTGTAATAATTTTTAAAAAGAAATACTTCTACAAAAATTTCATTTTATAAATCGAAAAGAGAGAATAATTTTAGAACGACACAATTGTAATGAAACCTCAATCAAGTTTTAAATTAAATATATAAATTTTTTTTTTAATTTTAGTGTTTTTGCCGAGATAAATAAAATATTGAATTAATAGTTTTTAAAATATTAAGATATGGAAACCATAAAAAAATAGAACATCAACTTTATTCGTGCAAAACAGAACCTAATTCTTTTTTATTCCGCTAGCCAAGTTCCGTTAAAAACAAACCAAATGATAAATATTTCAAAACAAATTGAAAATTCAATTCCATCACGAACAAAGATGAGCAAACGATAAATAAAATCGATGGTGCCGTATCAGCTTTCACCATTAATGTAAAAAGTGTTCTTGAAGAATATATACTATTCGGAGATTTCCGTTGGAGGAGATATTTAACATATTATCGAAATACAATAAATTAAGGAATGTAAGTTCAACACTGGCTCGCATATGTTTTTCATGAAAATTTATTCTTAATTTTATTTTACAATTGAAATACATCCATTGGCAATCGCTTCGCTCGCCACAAATTGATTACCCTTTATTCTGAGAGATATTTATTTTGGGATTCAATTAAATCCCATTAAAATAAATATAAAGTGAAACAAATTTATTTCAACATCATGTTGTTCAACCAATGACATTTTATTGCAGTTCTGTAAATAAACGATAAGAGTTTTTTCGTATGTCATTTACTAGATACATTATAAAAATGAGGTCTGTTGAATAATAAATATGCAAGCCCCACGCCCAAGTTGGCTCCCCTAAGCGGTATGCGAGGAACAGGTTGATGATGAATGAGAAGATCGTGAACAGCGAGAGTAAATTTAATGAGCTGTGTGGATAGCTCGTATATGTTAACCTTTTTACGGTTTAGTCATCCCGCCTCATTCGTATACTGCATGTGACAGCTCTGGCTCACAACTAAAGAAACACGTACTAAATGGTTAAGCCAACATTTCGTTCTTTTTTTTTTGTTTTTGTGTGGATCTAACCGAGGAGTCCTCTAGACAGAAAGCTTTTTACGTATTTTATGTAACATGTACGACACACAATACAAGCAACTGAGAACTGTCTGTCAAATAGTTCTTTTATTAAAATCTAATGAAGTATACTATTGTGAATGCTGTGAAATTAATGCTTAAAATTGTGTAAATAATTTGTATCTGGATAAGTAATACATTAATATTACGTTCTGTTGTGTTTATTTTATGATACAGATTGTAATATTTGCAAGCAACGCTGCCCCTTCCATTATAATGACGTTTCAATCGAAACTTGGCGAAATATTGGCGATACAGCCAAGTTGGCATCATTTTTGGTGTCCAAATTTGGCAAATTGGTGACCACATTTGGTGACTTGGCTAGCATACGGATGCTTCTGGAAATTACTGGAGAAATCTATTAATATCACGCTCTATGACGAAAGCGGATCTTTCGAGAAATATCCGTACAGCTTATAATAAGAGTTTCTTGCCGAAACTGAGTCAGTATTGCTTGAGATATTGAAGACTTCAGTTGCTACGATCGAGCGATTGCTTGAAAATAATCTTTATCATTACGTATTTGTATTTTTAGACGCTGATAGTTGTGTCTGAGAACTGTAACAGGTGTGAAGACCTTCTGGGATATATTTTGCGAATTTTGCTGCTATATCTTGTCTTTACGGATTGTTTAGCTGCAATAAATTTCATTACTCTTAAGAAACGCTTTACTCTTTGAGACTGATAGCATAAAATCTATGAACCCCGATCAACGCAACAATAGTTTTGAGGTAAGTTTTTTTAAAAAAAATCTACGTCGTGTTTTCAGGGTTTAAACAAGCACTGTTAAGAATTGTGTTTAAAAAAATCTATTTAATGAAGAGTTTTATCATTAAAACATTTTGGGCCTTGCCCTTTATAAGTATTGAGTCCCAGTAACTAGTGACGGCTTTTCTCTGTCTATTCTACGATAAGTTGAATCAATCGCTTTTTTAGAATATTTTATTTATTCATTCAGATATGTTCTCAAACAGAAATTCAAACCAGGAATTCAGACAAAAAATCTGGGCAATCTGATCCTAAGTAAATTATTTTTTAAAAAAAATTCACCTTATATTCTCAATAACTGAAAATACTTGAGAAGCAGGGACACCAAAAATTCAAAATAGATATAACAGCAACAATAAATGTAGCAAACTGAGATTTTGCTGTTGTTGTTGTTTAGATTCTGTTTACCAGATTTTAAAGAGTAGCCACCTTTCCCCTTCTCCTTAAGAGATTGGGCAAACCCTCGAAATATAACTGTAAATTATATAAAGCTAGAAGAGTGGTACCCCCTGTCCGCCTAATGGCGGATCACTGCCTTAATAGGATCATGATCCATATAGTTTTAATGGTTAAATATTATTCCCGTACATATTCTCCGAAAAACAGGAAATTTCTAAATACCTGTTAACTGGCAAAAGTGGTAAGTCTGTATTATTATGTAATGACTGTTGTACCTGTCTAAGCCTAGGCCTAATACCATTCAACTCATTTAATCGAAATGCGGCCATCGATCAAGCTGGTTTGTACCAAGGTTTTTGAGATTGTGTGTCGTGCACATTTATGTGTTTCAAATTATCCTTTGAACAGTTTGACGATGCATGCTACTGTCTATTTTTAAAAGTAGGGCATTCTTTTGCAAAGGGGCTCGAAACCTCAAAAAATCAAGATTTCTCTGGGCCCAGGGCCTCAAAGAGTCTTAAGACGTCCTTGTACACAACGATTTTTTCTTGTGCCACTGGCTTTTATAAACATCTCGCTCAGCCAAAGCATAAATTACCCCGGATGTATATATATGTTTTTCCCAAGTGCGATCTTTTCTGTGCACTATCCATATAATTATTCCGAAGGTCCTGGAATGCAATAAAAGGATCTTGAGAGTGTGTTTGCGAAGGGTTCCCTTATTTATTCCTTTTCTTCCCCCCGATACATCACATACGCTCGCCTACGTGGAAAATGGTGGCGTTGGGGAGCGAATTGCGTAACTTTTAATCGGCAGTTAATCATAAACCGTGCAAATTATCGCGATAAATGTTAACTTTTGTATATAATTTTATATATAACAAGCCAACATGGGATCACTAGTAATTATAAACTTGTTAACTTAGTATTGTTAAATTAATTTTAAAATACACTGTACAAAACTGATACATTTATAAGTGTATTATATTAGTATAAATGTTAATTTTATTTTTTATTATGTCAGAATATATATATTTTGTTTGATTACTTTCAGTAAATTAATAATTTTTTAAAAAAGAATCTTTTTTTTTTTGATTTTTCGATATGCTTGCGTCTTTTGTAGAGTTACTATGCCCTCTTAGGGGTCGCGCCCCACAGTTTGAGAAACGCTGCCATATACCATTGAAAGTAACGCATGGTGTCACCGTTTACAGTGATGAAATGAACATATAGACAGGACACATCTTCGATGAGAGTCATCTTAGTCTGACAAAATATTTTCGGTGCCAGTTGATGTGGAGAGATTATAAGAGGATATGTTTTCACCTCCCTAACAAAGACAGAGATCGGTGGAGCGATCCTCGCACTCCTGACCACTCCGCTACTGCGGTCTTATGGACGGGAAATTTTCCAGTTATTGAAAAAGGGACATATTATTATTTTTTCTTGGTGAGTAGTAAACTTTGAATACATAATCAAAGAATTTAAAGTGCATAAAATGGAAAGAGAGATTAAGTTTAAAAAAATTACATAGCTCACTTTCAAATTTATGTCATGAAATTAAATTTTTAATAATAATATTTCATGTGGACACTATGATTTCAATCGTACGGATAAATCATTGTTTGATTTTTTCGAAGGTAAAATTCGAATTTAACAACATTCACAAAAAAGCAGACTTTTTCATTTAAATACCTCGCGATTTATTGGAGAATGATTCACCATTATTTTTTTTTTGAGAACCCCCTTTTTTTTGTTTAAATTGCGCGTGTCAAACTAACTTTTCTGTTAAAGAAATTTTTTTATCATAAATTTTAAGTTACAGCTTATGTGCAGAGGAAAAATATCTATTTTGATTTTCGAGGAGCTCTATCATCTCTCTCTCACTAATCTAGATAAATCTTTTAAAGTATACTAATTTTTTTTCTTTAAAAAAAGTGGAAAAAATTATATGTACATAATTTAAATATTTAGTTTTATTTTTCTGTGTCTAAAACATGTTCATAGACAACTGCTTTCTTTTGTCGATGGAATTGGGATACATGATGAATTTGGCTACATTGGCGATAAAAGTGTGTCTTCAGTGAAATGCAATGCTTTGAGAGAAAATTTTTTTAAAAAAGAACGATTTGGAAACATTTAAAAATGTTTTTAAATAGGTATTTGAATCGAATAGTTATTTAGAATTATGGCGATGCATGAGAATAGGTTAAATAACATAGCATCGTTCTCATTTACTTGAAATTCACACATGTAAGAAAATAATGTGTGTGTGTGCTTATGACCTTACGATTGAAAGGAAAACTTCTGATTTATTCTGGTCAAGAGAATCCCCGACATTTTCGCATGCGAGAGTTTAGTTCCCTTTTTCGTGCCCATTCATCGGTGAATTTGTTTATTTCATCCCTTTTCTGCAAAGGGAAACGTTTAAATAGTTACTCATTCTTATATATCTATATATGTGTATATACGATTTAAATATCAATTAGTCTAATTATTTAAAAATATTTTTATGTAAACTACTTATGCACATTATACTTATATAATGTATATGTTTGTACGATAATTACGCCCTATCGCAACAATGCCAATGTTCAAGATAACTCACCAAGGTAGCAACTCTTATTTCCCATGCGATGAATTGGCAGCCATGTGCTTCCTTTTACATAATGTCGCCAATACCGTTGCGAAGATACGTGTCTGTTTATATAACTTATATAACGTCGTATACTATGTAAGGAAAGGAAAACTTATGCCCTGAGAGCCATTACTTTTCTTAAAATTCTTTAAGCAAACAAAAGGAGAGGGTTCATACATTTTCACAATTAATGTTTTTACTTTCTCGTAATCTCTTATAATTGCCATCACTAATATAAATCAAAATATTGTCTGGCAACTTTCTCGCCAAATAATTTCATTAAAATTTCAGATTTTGATTCTTTTGGCCCATTTTTTTACCTTAAATGCTCTTTCTATTGAATCAAAAAATAGATCCCATGTTTCCTTTCTTCTTATCTTCGATCTCCTACATAAAAATAATCTTTTTTTTTCCAATTATTTTCGCTTGCGCTGCTCTTCTCTCGTTCACTCGCTGGAGTTGAGTAGAAGTGAGCTGCAAGACAGTAATATTTAAAAAAAAAATAATAATAAAATTTCAGAAAATAAGGCATACAGGAAATTTTTACTTGAAATAAAAACATGCTCCTAAAATGTTTTTAGTTTAAAACTAAGCGAGCGTCACCGACACGAGCACGATTGCTGAATGGAGCCAAGTAAAGCCGATGGAGCTTAACGCAGCCGAACTTGAAGCTTAATTTAGATTCACTCTTTAGAAAAACGCGCCTAAAGAATTTATCACTTCAAAAATATAACGTCCGACTGTGTAATTTTAAATGCTATTTTACTTTCATTACATTTATTTGCATGTTAATAATGTTATCATTCAATGCTTCAAATATTCTGAGATTTAAGATAAAGATAATTTATCATCGATTATTTTAATTTGTTTATTATGATCTGTATAGTAACGTGCATTTTTTCTTGCATTAGATTATTTAAGTATAAATCTTTTTCTTTATGTTCAGACTTCGAATAAAAAATAAGCATTATTTATGTCAAATGAAATCGCTGAAACAATAATTCGGAAAAAAAGTTTTTTTTCATCTATAAGAATTTTTTTCTTTGACATTTTTAATATTTTTTTATTTATTTTGTAGCCTGCGTTCTCAGCATTCTCGGTAGCTTAACGCCCCAGTTAACTAGTAGGAAGAAATAATTAACAACGGAACGCTGGTTTCCTAGACGATTGTGACGTAGAAAATTTCACTTCACCCGTTTAACAACTAAAAATATAGGTAAAAAAGAATTTTTTTTATCTCTGTCTGTCTTTCAAATGTCTTTGTAAAATATTTAACGAGAAAAAAAACCCCTGAAATGTTTCCTTAATTAGTTGTATTTTGCATAGAATTAATTCTTAAAAAATGAGATTTTGAAGTTTCTGAAAATTTATATTTAAAAAAAAATTCTCATATATTTTTTCCCACTATTTTTCTAAAATCGCTAACACATTTGTAAGTACAAGGTATCAAATTTTTTTTATCATGTAAATTTTAGTTTTTTATTACTAAAAAACATCAGTATATCAAAAGTTTATGGAAGTAACAATGAATACAAAATAGTATAATTATGTTTTCATCTACCAGTATAATTAACTTATTTTTTTAAAAAAAGGGTTCCATGCAAAATATTACTGAGTTTTACCATCCGGTGAGAAATATTAATCTATACATACTAAATTGCCATTAATTGCGATAAATCTAATAAAGCAAAGCAATAAATAGAAATATAACGAGACACAAGAGGTAAGTAGTATTATAACAAACTTTTAGCCTTAGGAACCAAGATTGTTGCATAGTTTTAAGGTCAGCCCCAACCTTCCCCTATATTTACCTATACTACTAGGAAGAGAAAATAGCGTTAGAATAACATTCCATTAATATAAAGATAATAATAAAAAAACTAGAAGAAACATATTAAAACTAAGTTACCGATGCCAAATATCAAGTAGAAAAATATCAAAGAAAACATAAATTTCTCTTTCTCTACATATATACACTTTTTAACTAAAAAAAAAAAAAAAAAAAAACGCACCAAGAACGAGTTGTCAGATAGAGACAAAAATTGGTGGGCAGAAAGATTATGTACAAAATAAAAAACTGATTAAAATTTCAGAAATATTGTATGATTTATTTCAGAGGTACATAGCTACAAGCTCAATAAGATGCTGACCCATCTCTATCCCGGATGCAAGCTGCCATACGACGTGGCATAGAGTGATAAAGCAGTCTGATGTTCTCCTGCGGTATTTCTTGCCAAATTTGCTCCATTTGTCAGGCCAGGTCATCAACATTTCCTGGTAGATGCAGTCGTCTTCCCATCATATCTCAGACATGCTCGGTTGGAGAGAGATCTAGCAATCTAGTTGGCTAAGAAAGTGTTTGACAAGCTGTAAGACAGTTTATAGCAACACGTGCCGTACGTGGTCTGGCATTATCTTGCTGAAAAATAAGCCCGGGGTACTGCAAAAAGAACGGTTGCAAAACAGTTCTCAGAATGCCGTCGATGCTGTGCTGTAAGTGTGTCACTAATGACGACCAAAGGGGTCTGGCTATCAAAAGAAATGGCAGCCGAGATCATAATTCCTGGTTGAGGGCCTGTGTGGCGTGCAATAGTGAAAGCAGGATCGGCACGCTGCCCTGGGCGTCTCCAGAAACGTCTTCGGGGATCGTCAGGACACAGTCGGAAGTGTGATTCATCGCTAAACACTACATGTTCCCAGTTATCATGATTCCAACTTGATCGAGCCAAGCACCACTGTGATCCGGCGCGACAGTGTGCAGAAGTGAGTGGTAGGAGAAGTAGCGGTTGGTAGGAGTATAAATTTCGCTCTATCAGCCATCTGTGAATGGTCATGGTGGACACTCGTGTGCGGGTTGCACGTCTGATGGTTGATAACGAAGAATCAGGCATTGTGGCAACTGATCTGACAATCCATCTGTCCTCCTGATCTGTTGTGGCCCTAGGTCAATTGCTACCATCAGGACGCGGAAATCTGCCACTGTCCACCCATTCTTGCCAGCATCTTCTAATGGCCACATCTCTTCGACTCATATGACGAGCGATTCTCTGATTTGCCCAACCTGCCTCTTTCAATCCAATGATACGACCTCTTTCAAACTCTGACAGTTGCTTGTAAAGAGTTCGAATCGTGCGGCGAGGCCTTTTTTTCAGTCGTTGAAAGGTATCCTAAATGGCAATGCAATAGAAATTTTAACCATTAGATTGAGAATCGCTTCTTATAGACACCTGCTGAGTGTGCAGTTCCGATGCGCTCTAGCTCCCACTCTTTATTCATTGGACACTACATTTTAACCATTTGAATGTTAGGTACAAATTTTTTTGCATACGAAATTTCATTACAATCGGGCAACTTCTCCTTGCGTCGTTTTTTTGTTAGAGTGTATATATATAATATGTATACACTCAAAATTTTCCTTTATGCAAATTCATTTTTTAGAAAAAGAAAGTGGTCTAAATTTTAAAGCAAGGTTTTCTGGTTTTGATAAAATAATAGATCTACTGAACTTAGAAATTGACAGAATACATAAATTTAAATGAATAACATGACTCTGTAGGAATAAATCAAACAACTGAATAAATAAATTTTAAATTTAACAATATGTCGGAGTAAATAAAGTTAAACTAATAATATGAAAAACTAAATTTAAAGCTAATAATGGGATTGAATAAACAAACTGATATTAATATTGATAAAATGGATACATACATTTATTATTTACATTAAAAATGGGATTGAATAAATAGATTTTTAAATCAATAAGATTAGGTTCGTCACTTTTAAATTTATGTTTTTTCTTTTTTGTGTAGTATTTTTCAAATTGTAAAAAAATTCGACCGAATGATTTCTATAGCATTTGTTTTATTAATAGAAAGTTTCATTTTACAAAAACTGATTTTATATCAATTGCCTTTTTCTGATTTTGTAATGCTTTCATCACTTCTTTATAGCTTTAAAGAGGATTTTTTTAAGCTTCGTGTAAACCTTTAATGCCGTTCCATTATTCTCCGAAATTTTACCATAGAATTTCCTGCTGTTTTTACAAAGTATCAAGTTTCGTGGGATATTCTGAGACTACAATATCCTCGTAAATCAGTCTCTTTTATGAATAGTTAAAAAAAACAATGGTAAATAAGAAAAAAAGATTCGAAAGACATTTAGTCAAGGAAAATAGAGTTTTGCTGTGTAGAAATTATTTTTTGTGGTAAAGGTAATAATTTACTGGTGAATTGGAGCCATTTAAATAAGTTATCTGCATTATATACATTGTTACAAATTTGTGTGGAGCAAAAGCAGAAAAGTCGACTCCAATTATTTGAATAACAAATTTATTAATAAACAAAACGAACAGATGACTACACGAAGGCAAATCGACGCATACGCACAAAGAAATATTAAACACAGATTATTTACAATCGTACAAAGCACACTTGTTATAAACAGAAACGTCTCTCCAGAAAAGTTCCACTAGCCGGAACTGAGACAGATAAGTCTCTCTGTTTTATTGCATTTAATCACGAACAAATTCTGATTTTAACTGCACTCTCTTCTAAACTGAATCCAACTTTGTTTCAAAGGTCCTTTATATTGTTACGTACATCGAGGTTCTAGGATTTTATGCATTTCAAGAAAGACAGTTCTTCAAAAGCGATGGAAATTTATTATCGAAAAACAAAGCTTGAAATACAGAGTACAGAAACAATATTCTCAGAATAAATCTCAGAAAGCCATCGCACCTTCTACGGCGTTCAGACACAACTATTAGTGTCTAAAATACAAGTAAGTGAAAGATTATTCACAAGCACTCAATAGCCGAAGTAATCAATAATCGCTGGTCAACTCTTCAAAGCTAAAGACAATACTACTTTTCATGGTCGAAACAAGACTAACTCCGTCTCGGCCTAGCGACTTCTTATTTATAGGTCTCACTGATTTTTCTCGAAAAATCCGCTTACATCATAGATTGTGATATTAGAAGATTTCTCCAGTAATTTACAATAGCACCCATATAGTCGCCAAGTCGCCAAAAATGATAATAACTTGGCGCCGGCATTTCGCCAAGTTTCCATTGAATCGCCATTATAATGTAAGGAACGGCGTTGTTTGAAAATATTGCAATTTTAGCTTAAAATAAATACAACAGAGAGTAACATGAATGTATGTCTCCTGTCGACCGTCGCTAAACATTCTCGTCTACCTCCTGATAGTAGGCTTTGACACACACGTGTCACACAGTACACAGCCAGCATTCTGGGATGAATATCTTCCGGCTTACACCCTTTCAGTGTTAATAACTTTATTACAGCTCGTTTATCCGTTTTGGACGCAGTTGCATTCCCACCAATTATTGTTGTGAATTATGAACCGGGTGTTCTGAGTGGGTGGAGCGTGGTTGACACCACCCTCAGACCCCACGTGGTCTACCTCAATAGAAACCATATGTAACGGATTCTGTCTCAGTTGGAATCTTGAACTTGGCTTCAGCATAACTAGACATGCTGTTGTTTACTAGTATATTTTAAATCGGACTCGTAATTCTTGGCTTCGGCGTACCAGGTGCCGTTGTTTACTAGGATTTTTATCAGGAATATTAGAATTATTCTCTTTATTATTTCAGTCTAATCAGTGTAACTTGATTTAAATTGCTAAAGATTGTTAAGTTTATCGTTGAAAGTTTTGTTGCCAATAAATCCAGGAAAAGACAATTCTAGGACTCCAGAATATTATTATTACTATTTTATAATACCACACACACGCAACAGTATTTATTTATTACAATCATTTTTAAATGAATGCCACATCCTTACGAATGCAGTTGCCCTAAATCTGCTTGCGCACGCTCGCGCGTGGTACTTATACCTTCATTATCGCGTTTGTTTCACGAAAATACTCTGAAAACTGTTTGCTTGCGAAACTTTGAATCACTTCCATTTGAACACGCCTCATATATAACTTCTGAAAAGTAATTTTAATAGAAATCATTAAAACAGGATCACAAGTTATGAAATAAATTAGGTTATAGGAGAAAATAAAATAAAAAGACCCATCTAAGTGGAATTCAATATGGATGCAGGTAAATAATAAGCACAGCAGGGGCGGAGAACTGCTTTTACAGGGGTTAAACAATCAATCTATTGCTACAAATATGACTCCTGATTATGGAGTTTAGAATTTTAAAGCCTGTATCCGACGACGAAAATCTAAATTAGAGCGTCGCTTATCAAAATTTCCTACCACTGAACTCGAAGACTTTGGAGCTTATTTAAATTCAGTAGTAGCTCCATTAATTTCAAAAACAATTTAAAATTATATTTTTTTTTTCAAATTTATGTTGTTTTAAATTTATGAAATTAATTATTGATGACGGGTTTAGGTGATTGCCAGACGTGATCAAATGACGCGGAGGACCTCTAAGTTGGTATTTCGCTCTCCTGATTTCCGCATGTTTAATTCTGAGGCTAAATTAAGTTTAAGTACGCAGGAACTGGTATTATTTCACGCATAATTATCTGAAGAAACGAGTTTCGAATGCGCGGTTTTCGGATTTTTGGGGTGCTGGGAACTCTGAGCATTCACGCTTCCATTATTAAATGAATAGCAATTAAATCACCTCAGTTCAAGGATCTAGATCAATCGATTATTGTAACTAGAAAATTTCATTTTTTTTATCGAATTTAAATCGAATTAAAGTAAAAATCACTTCCTTTGCCTTCCTAGTGTCATTGGAAATTCAAGAGCTGTATTTTATTATTATGACTCACATATTGTAGATTTTCATTTTACTTACCGTTAAATCCGGCGTATATAACGCGCACTTATAATATTAAGTTGCAATTTTTAATTTTTAGGTATATTCGCCGTATTACGCGCAACTCTTTTTTTTACGAAGAAACCTGAAATGGTTATATGCAATTCTCTTTTGTTTTGAAGTCATTTATTCGGAGTATTATTTCAAGCTTTAGAAAAAACAAGATATCAATCATTGGCATGGCCAAGTAATTTTAGCGTGTTTTTCACATGTTGTATTTTACAATAATGCAACTAATGAACTTTTTACTAACAGACTACACTCTCTCTCTCCTCTAAATGTACTACTATTGAGCTGAAAAGAAATAATGACACAAATCTGTATCAGCACTATAAAAAAGCAAAAAGCTTTCCTTTCACTTTTTCCAGTCAACGTTGTTTTAATTCCCATTTTCAGGTTTCAAAAAAACTTTTCTCACTTTTAGTTTTCAAAAAAATTTTTCACACTTTTAGTTTTAAAAAAAAAACTATTTTCACTTTACGCTATATATCTTATCACTTTATCACTTTCAGTTTTCAAAAAAAGCTATTTTCGCTTCACACTATATATCTTATCACTTTACTGTTTAAAAAAAGAATTAAATTAAAAAAGTAAAATCAGAGCCTTTTATACTTGTTTTCTGAACTTTTTTTGTAAAGATTTCCTCCAAAAAATGCTGGTAGATTTTTTTAAAAAAACTTTTTGCAAACAATAAATTTACTAGGTAAAATTTGAGAAAATTTTGTTATAAACTAGCGAAATTCAGGAAAATTTGTAGGAAAATTCGGGGAAACTATGGGAAAATTTAAATATGATTCGGCTCATCTAGGGCACAAATGCGACCCAATGCCGAAAACCCGAGGTCAATTGGTTGTTTACTGGCTGAGAAAAAGGTACGACAAAATATGGAACGAAGACGAAATTTGCGTCCTAAAAGCGCTTTTGTTCCACTACGTGAAAAACGCGCTAAAAATAGTATACTTCTAGAACTACAACCTTTAAAGTTCATAAGAAATTCCATTTCTCTTAAATAAACTGTATTTCGATATATGTAGAAGTCTAATTTATTTCTATATCCATTTTTTTTATTTTTAAAGCTTTCATTTTTATATCCGGTGTATATCGCGAACCTGTACATTTCGATACTATTTTTTGTGTTAGAAGTGCCCGTTATACGCCGGATTTTACAGTACATCGCTGCAAATAATAAAGGATAAAAAAAATGTAGACTAAATTAATATTGATTTAAAAATAATAATAGTTTAGTAAGAGGGAGTTTAAAATTATTATAAAACTGAAATAGAAACTCCATTAAAGAAGTAAAAAAAATACAGTAAAAAGAATGAAAAAAAGAGAAAAAAAAAACATGAAAAGAATTCAGTTAGCCACAAACGGATCCATATTGATTTTCCAACTGATTAATAATTCAAGTTCATACAGAAATTTTCCTATGAGACATTTTTAACGAGGATCCAGTGAAACAATCTTATTCGAAGTTTCCGAAAGAATTTTATTCCGTGTCTGGTTTTTCGATACTGGAATAGCTATAGAATGCCGTTTGAATACAAAGATACTTTTAATGCATTTTATGTAGAAAAAAAGGTAATAAAGAATAATTTTTTTCCTGACATGTCGGTGAGTCAAAATTATGTTTAATCTTGAATAAGAATATTTTATTGGGGAATGGTATTTTTATTCGGAGATAAAGAGAAATAGATACATCAAATCCTACTGTAATATTTGTTAAAGTGAGAAAGCCGTGAATGTGCACATTGTCTAGTTAATCTGCAGAGTATCTGATTTGTTCGGTTAAAGTGCTGGATCATACACAAAATAAAAGAGTTTTACGCACTTTTCCCACGTAATGTGCGCATTAACTTACTCCTAATAATTAAAGTGCTGGATTTGATTTTTCATTAACGCTGTGCTTTGAAGTTGCAACAAGACTCCTAATGATGGACCTCGTAATTTTATTCCTGGGTCAAGTGACAAGGACGATATCTGAGCTGGCATCCAGTTCTCCGAAATTACACACGACACCAATGTGAGTACATTGAGCCCCGATAGAATTAAGGGTATCAATTCCCCTACACCATAGGTTCCCAACCTTTTTTGAACTGACGCCTCCTTTTCTAGTAAATATTTTAATACCACTCCCTTTTCTAGTGAATATTGTGATACCTCCCCCCCTCCCTCTCTAGAGAAATGCGTGTACATAATACATGGCAAAAACAAGAATTAAATTTTTTATAAAAATATTCTATTTTTAACAGAATATATTTTTAATTTAATTTTTTCTAAATCCTCAATTATTTTACTTGCAAATCTGAAATAGCGATTGCCACAAATATATTTAAATGTGTAATATTATATATTTTAGTCATGGATAGGATATTGTTTTGGAATTGAAACGCTACTGTGTGTGTGAGTTTCTTCTTCATTTAAAAGAATGGAATAAAAGTTTTAGCTTACCTGTTATAAAGGCAGGCAGGGATGAATTTTGATGATTCAAAGTAATTCAAAATAAACTATTGCTTTCGAAATAAATATAAATTGACAGTTTAAGCCTTCAAAGAATCACACTTTAATTCCTGTTTAACATATTTAATTATGTTTCTTGGATAATATACGTAATGAAATGCAGTGGACGAAGCCTTTTCCCTACTGCTCACAGACAAAGAAAAGACGTGCATTACAGAAATTAAAATGCACTATATCATTCAATTCAATGTAGGTCTGAATGTAATATAATCTTTAAGTTTTTCCTCCTTTTCCCGAACTACCTAAATTTGTGAATTTTCGTGCATGTGATATAGAAATGATTTAAATACATACAATCAACATAAGTAAACAGTGTTAAAGTTTACTTTTTTTAGTACGTAATCATCGTCCGTGCCAAGGCCGGATCTACGTATGGGCTAAATGGGCTTCAGCCCAGGGCCCCCGGATTCTAGGAGGCCCCCGTTCTCCGTTGAAGATAACAAACAGGAAAGGTGCTTACAATCAAAACAGTAATACAATAATAAACCAGTAAAAAATACACACAAATCAAGAATAAAATACCCGAAATACCATATCAAATTTATTTTAGAGAGCAGGAGCAATTTACTTTTGTTATTCCGCCCTACCGCCGAATACGCGGAAATTAATAATTATTAATTTCGAAAATCGTCTATATATTTTATTAAATACCGTAATAAAAACAAATTAAAATAGTATGCTGGTGGTTTTCCTTTAGAAACTATACCATAATTGGATGTAAAATGTTTTAACCTCAAGGGAATTTCTTGTTTTTCTCATGATTAGAGATAGCCTGTGAGATCTAGAAACAATGGTTTTCATCTAATTGCTAGTGGCCAAGGTACCGAACTCATCGCAGGCATGTCATGAGTTGGAGACTAGTGCCCCCGAAGACC
Organism: Trichonephila clavata; assembly: GCA_019973975.1. Taxonomy (NCBI): domain Eukaryota; kingdom Metazoa; phylum Arthropoda; class Arachnida; order Araneae; family Nephilidae; genus Trichonephila; species Trichonephila clavata. The sequence continues at coordinate 23,421 of BMAO01009883.1, read as the reverse complement.
CTCTGTGTAGGGGAGTGATGCATGTTAAATCTGTTGAGAGCTCAAACGTTCTCCAGTATGTGTGGTGTGATAGGAGACGGTGCCAGTTCAGGTATCATCCTCGTCACTTGACCTTGGATCAAAATTACGAGGTTCATCGCCAAAATTTCTCGTGCAGCTGAACAGTGAGACGTTAATATTCACTCACTCACTCACTATTAATCTAATTGCTGAGAAATTAATTTGCCTCATCAAGAACCAATATTTACATAGATTTAACTGTATAAAAACCTCTGTTGCCCAATTTCCCAGGCTAAATTGTTTGAGAGAATTCCTTTTCAAATAGGGTTTTAGCAAAAATATCGCTTTTACAAAAAATCCTGATGTGTTCGGAAAAAAATGTAGGTCATTTTCGAAATCAGCACACTAAATAATATAAAAACCACTGAAAGTCTCTGTTGTACTTCTCCAAAACTTTAATTTTGTAGCTCTGTGTAATTAACATAGTTTCTATTAAGTACTCTATTAATTACAGTCTATTAACACTTATAATTAATACAGTATATTACACTCTATAATAATACAGTATATTACACTCTATTATTAATACAGTTTATTAATTACACTCTTTTGTACACGGTGCCGCTCTATGATAGAGTCCCTATCATAGAGCGGCGCCGATGAGCATAGAGCACTTATACAAACGTAGTGGCACTCTTACTGTAGCCATTTATTCTTGCGTAATAATAATTCTAAGTTACAAATTATACTGATTTGGTGCTGTGTCCTATGCATAATATCTGAAATTAAAAGATATTTGGGTTTCAAGTAAAAAGTAAGTACAAATACACATTTCTAAATTATTTAAGTATGAAGACACGGAGTAGGAAGATTAGGATTATTCATGTAGGTTCGTGGCCTAAATCACTAAGTAATAATTTTATTGATTATATCCTTTCACATTAAATGAGTTAATTTCAAAATAAAGATCCAAACAATAGAAATTCTGTTTCGCTAAGAGAATACAAAGAACAAAAGATATCATTTTCTAATAATCATTTCACTTTAAAAATTTAAAAATGGCCAAGTGCTGGAAAGATCTTGGCTTTGTTATTCAGCTAGTATTGGTAGTGTTTTTTGTTTGACTTGCGAACTTTTTTCTGAAACAAATTACGAATACACAACCAGCTTTTCTGATTGGAAACACGTAACAAGTTGTTTTAAAAATCGTGAAAATTCTGTTGAATATCTAAATTCAATTTTAGTTTGGTTAACACGAAAAGAAAATAAGTCTTTTTAAGATAAACAATTGCAGGAGCAGCTAAGAAAAGATACAGATTACCACAATGTCCTCAAACGTGTTGTTGCGGTAGTAAAATATTTGGCTACAAGGTGTTTAGCATTACGCCGGGCCACATACATCTGACATATATTTTACGTGGGCCGCAACATAAGGATTAATAGAGAGGGGGAAGCTATATAAGATCAAGGATATTTAAAATGTGAAAAATTGGTCAAAATATAAAATATCATTATTTTGAATCTTGTTTTCAAACTATACCAAACTCTATCAAACAAAACTCACAAAATATAGGTTTCATTTACTTTTTACCCAGTTACGGGGGAATGATCCCAAGCCCCTTGTCTGCATTCTACTGTCATAAAAACAAAGCTGCCAAGTACTTGGATAATTTGATTTTTTTCTTTCGACAAAGCCTTGCATATTTTTATTTCAGATATTAATTTATCAAAAGCAGGATGGTAGCAAAGAGTTTTTATTGAACTACAAACTGAAATCAGTATTATCTGTATAAACTGTCAGTTCATATTGCGGATTTCTGTTTCAAATTTATTCAAATATTTTTTGATTTTATAAAAAAAAGTATTTGAACAAATAACTGAATTCATCAAATAGTACATCGGAAGCATTTAAGAAACACTAACACAATTTCTGTAATATTTCTTAAGTTTATCATTAACAATTTTATATGTCTGTCAATATATATAATGTATTAAATTTTATGGGATGCTTTTGTTACCCCTGCATTTTTGTGACATAACTACCTGCAAAATATTTATTGCTGTTTCAAAGTTTTTTTTTTAAGAAAACCAATTTATCTCGTCTTTAAATGGATCTTTAAGAATAATAACTATTGAAAGATTTGTGTTTAGTAATACAGTGACGAGCAAAATTACATTTTTTATGTATAACATTTTCACAACAAATCAAACAAGTTGTTGATCCATGTACTTTTTTTCCTACAAAATAGTCAAGATCCCAATCGCCTTGAAACAGCAAATATTTTTTAGACATGAGGGTAAATTAAAAATTAGTTACATCTATAAAATAGTCACTACTGCATTGTTATTTGTTATCACTAACCATTACAATTACAAAAAGAAAAAAAAATATTTCACAATTTGTAACAGCACGACATCGATAGCGGAATTGATAGATTTGATTGCTTGATTGATAGAATTTCTCACTAAATTTTTAATACATTATTCCTAAATAATTGAATTTGTTATTTCAACGGACCTAGACCGGGCCACTCAGAATGGCCCAGTGGGCTACATGCAGCCCATAGGCCACAGGTTGAGTATCGCTGATTTAGAGGCCCGAGGAAGTTTTTGGTTCTCCTCATAATGGTAATTTTATGGGTATCCTGAAACTGCTAGCAGTGTTCGACTCATTCATTCGTGAATATATTGAACTGCGAGAATTACGACCAAAATCGTTAATATCGTACTTATCAAAAACAATATATGAACAAATAGTTCAGACCATGAGCAAGCCAAATCATTAAACAATCATATAACTCAAATAAATAACAATGGCACAATACTATACAACAGCAGATTTGTCCCACAACGACTAATTGCTATTATACTACGATAATGTTTTGGGGGAAAAGTGTATGAAAGATGTGTCTCATTAATAAGGATTACTAGTCACACAGTTTTATATTTAATTATCTACAATTTTTTTTAGAAACAAATGGACTGCTATTGGATAACTGTAGGGGACAGTAATATGACAACGCTGCCTATGTGGGCCATAATGTGTGCAGTCTTAAAAGAAAAAAAAAAAATTCGCAATATGTGCCGTGTCACATTCTCATCAGTGCAGACATTAATCATAATTGTTCTTTTTATGCAACAAATATATGTTTGCTTTTCTACTTCGACTTATAGGTAGAAACTTCTAAATCGTGAACTTAAACTCTGAAATTTACCTTAAAAAGATTAAGTCAGACCAGATGGTCTTGTCACTATAATCTTTTTGAAGCCTCAAGAGATAAATATTGTAACATCATGAATATTCTTAAGACATTTAGTGACAGTGAAAATGAGAAAATTGATTTTCAAAAAGAGGCACAAATTTATTTAATAAATTAACAAAACTCGAAACTGTCATTTTAATTATATTTTGGGAAGAAATTTTAGAAAGATTTAATTCAGTTAACAAAGAATAACAGATTCTTGGGGTTTGGACATTTGTGAAGGGAATAAGTTCATTATGTCATTAAAAACGTTTATAAGCAATGTACGACATGTGAATCAGATCAAAAATCAAAGGAGTATCAAAACGCAGCCAAAAAATTAAGTCCTAATGTAGAAACAGAATATAGCGATGTGAACTAGAGACGAGTCATTTCAAAATTTGCAGATAAATTCACAGAAAAAGCTGTGTATGGGACAGAAAGATTTTAGAGAGACACGATTATTGTAGCGTTAGAAAAGGTAATCCTTGATTTAAATAGAAGAAGTCAAGTATATATATATGCAGAATAGAGAGTAAGAAATTAAAATTTTTAATAGATTTGCAAGATCAAAGTAAGGAGAACGTCAACCTAGAGAGTGTACGCGCTATTACTGATTACTATTCCGATGATGTAGACCTGCATTTAGTAAATGAAGGTGTTCAATTAAAAGCTAATCTAAAACTGAGCTTATGTCCTATACTTGTTGTGATATATTCAATTTAATTTTTCAAAAGAAACTGGTTCAGGTTTTTCCAAATTTGTATACCATTTTAAATATTTTTCTAACGATCCGTATTACTAGATGTGAAGCGGAGCGTGCGTTCTCTTAAATGCCCTACATTGAAAACAAATATAGGACAACAATGACAAATACTAGGTTTAATTATTAATCACTTCTTTCTATTAATATTGATCTCACCAAAGACTTAAAATGTGATGAGCAAATAAAAGAATATTCAACATAAAAGTGTAGAAAAGTTTTTTTTTTTTTGTAAATTCTGTTATTGCTTATAACGTATTTAAATTGCTTGGGGGGAAAAAATTTTAAATTTCGTATATTTTAAATTTTTTCGCACAATAACTTTTTAGGAAAAAGGCAAAAATTTTTATTACGTATTAAGGGGCCCTCAGATATCGTTAGCCCAGGGCCCCCAAAGGTCACGATCCGGCCCTGGTCCGTGCCATCTCAATGCTCCCTAATTTTCTCTGGGACCTTTACTGCCCCCCTGAAAGCCTCAAACGCTCACAAGGGGGCGCTATCACCCACTTTGAGAACCTTTACTGCAGTCTTCAGGACATCAAGATTGAAATCGATGGCTCGACAATGCAGACCACGATTTGCGACTATCTATACTCAGCTACATTGTTGAAGTGCCTTCTTTTATTGATGTAGTACTATTCAACCGATTTCTGCCGCTTTGATTGAGGATACAGTAATTAGGACCATACAATTATCAAAAAAGGTCGTTTTCCCACTCTTCTTTACAGTTCTTTACAGAAGATCGTACAAGACATTGTCTGTATTGCTTGATCAAAAGCAGCATTAGGTCACGTGGTTTGTTTCACGTGGTATGTTTGCTCACGCAAAGTTTAAAGTGAAGCATAGCTTACAGAAGCGTATGGAAAAAAAACGCTTTGCGTAAGATCTGTAAAAACAATATCGACCAGAAAAAACAGTCTGAGATAGTTAAGGAAGTTTTGGATAAGTAAGAGCATATAAATATTAAAAGTTTCTGAAACAACTTTACTCAATTATCGACGACGTTGTCCTTCGTGAATTAGAGTACCTGAAGTACAGAGATTAAAAACTGGTGACTGCCCTATTTTAGATGTAGTAATTTGAAAAAGCGGATGATTCTTTTTAAAAACTTGGCATTATAATAGTTTATTTAAAATAATTAACTGTAAGATCTTAATTTAGTGTTGTCAAGGGAGTGAGTGAATATTAACGTCCCACTGTTCAGCTCCACGAGGGCTTTTGGAGACGTTCCGCGTAATTTCGAACCATGGTCAAGTTACGCGGACGACACCTGAGCTGGCAATCAACCTCTCGATAGATTTAACGTGCATTGCTCCCCTACACGGCGGGTCTTCAGTGGTACTGGGATCGAACTCATGACATGCCAGCCACAATCCGATGCCTAGACCACTCGGCTACCATGGCCTTAGTATTGTCAAAGAGAGTTTTTCTTTAAAAAGAAGTATGTTTCTACTATAGAGAGAAATATCGTTATGGAAAACAGAAACAAAAACACAGTAATTCATAAAATGCAATTGTAAATCTAACAAATAGGGGTGTTTGTTGAAAGTATTATTTCCTACGCAATATATATACAGTCTCACCCTAATCTTAAGAACACACAAACAAATAAGCAAAATTTTGTGGGGTTTTTTTGCAAATTCACTGCTTCATTTGTGAGAAAGAAAGCAATAAAACTGTTTAATTCATTAATTGTATTCTTCATTGTTTATATCGATTGATTCTATCTACTCGATTTTTTACATATCGAGAAATAAATTAAAAGTAAAAAAAAACTTTTTAAAAAACAAGCTTTTATTTAAACGCGCTAAAAAGAATAAAATAAACTTTTCCTTTAAAACTTTTTTTATTATCAACTTATAACGTCATTACACAATTTATATGATATAAAAGCTCGTCGCCAAATTAAAGTACTAAAAGTTTGAAATTTTTACAAATTAAAATCAATCAGATCAAGTTATTTAATTTACTTTTTTATCTACACAGGTAAATCTCGCGACAAGCTTTTATATCATATAAATTGTGTAATGACGTTATAAGTTGATAATAAAAAAAGTTTTAAAGGAAAAGTTTATTTTATTCTTTTTAGCGCGTTTAAATAAAAGCTAGTTTAAAATTATTTTTTTTTTTACTTTTAATTTATTTTTTACTTTTTAGCTATCGCTGGATAGGTTTCTAAGCCTGTTCATATCATTCAACGCTGGTTTTAGAAAGAATCATAAAATATGTGAAGTATCATTGTTTTGCAAAAAAAAAAAAAAAAAAAAAAAAGGAGGGGGTGTAAATTCGTAAAAAAGAAAGTTTTCGGCATCTTGTTTTATAAAAAACTGATTCTAAAAGATCGAAATATGAACTTTTTGAAAATAATTTTCATTTAAACGCATTGATATTCATTTATTTTAGAAGAAATTATAACATAGGCAAAGTATCATTGTTTTGTAAAAAAAAAAACCGTATCGGGGCGAATAAATTATTTTACCTATTAAAAAATTTCTTTGGCTGTTATTAAATGTGCAAATAAAATTTTGAGTATTTTTTAAAAAATCAGAAAAATTTCCTTTTGAGGGAGAGAACCCTAGTCTTCTCGGCACTTAACCATGCGACATGACAATTAAACCAGGAAGTTCTCGGCAAACAGTGTGGAAGGACCTGTGGCGATCCTGCTTTTATCAAGCACGCGAGCTGTGAAAATTATAACTGTGGCGATCCTGCTTTTATCAAGCACGCGAGCTGTGAAAATTATAAAAAATCATTGTTCCACGAATTTATTGTATATCGTTTTTTTTAGTGTAGAATATAAAAAAGATGGTTTTTAACGATGATGGTTCTTAATGTGTGGATGTGACTTAACTACCATAACTTTTATCTTAACTATCTTTTAGCAACCTTTCTTAATTAAAACATCCCCACAATTGGTGACCCTGGCTGAACCTAGGAAAAAAGGCAACCTTACGGATAACATTTCCACTTTTGAAGTAAGAAGTTAACAGACTAGATATAATTTCTATCGGAGCTTATGTTATATAACTTGTAATTGTATTTTTATATACTTTACTTTGAGTACAAGTATTTTATTTGTATTTTCATATTTCAAATTAATTTGTACAATTATATATATACACCGTGATATTAATTGCTTGGCCAAAACATGCAAGGAGAAAATCTGAATTCCGCCATTAATGACACAACAGTTTCCCGTGTTGGCGTCAAACTACCACCTTTTTGGAAAGCTAATCCTGCATTATGGTTTGTTCAACTTGAGGCGCAATTTGCCTTGGCTGGAATTACAGCTGATGATACAAAATTTAATCATGTTATTTCTGCAATTGATTCTGATATTTTGAATTGTGTATGCGATATAATATTAAAACGTCCTGATGCTGATAAATATTCAACATTAAAAAACCGTTTAATTGAGTTACATTCTGAAAGTGAAGCTTCAAAAATACGTACAATGCTACAAGGTCTCGAACTTGGCGACCAACGACCATCTCAGTTATTAGCACGTATGAAAGCATTGGCTGGTGATACTGTTGGCGAGCCACTCTTAAGATCTCTTTGGCTAGGAAGACTACCAAACAACACACAAACCATCCTAACTGCTTTGAAAGAAGATTTAGCTGGTTTAGCATCAGTTGCAGATAAAATAAATGATTTGGCTAACTATTCAAACATTAATTCCGTTACACCTCAAACTTCGGATTATCGAGTAGCTCAACTTGAAAAACAAGTCGCCCAATTGACGACTTTAGTTGGCGAGCTTACTACAACAATGCGCCAATCACGATCTCAAAGCAGAAATAGAAATCGACCCTTTAAAAACAGACGTAGTTGCTCTCGTGACCGCTTTCAAAAATATAAAGAACCTGCAAATGGCATTTGTTTTTATCATACGAATTTTGGCACAAAAGCAAAAAAATGTAATTTGCCTTGCTCTTTCAAGAATCCGGAAAACTAAATCGGCGATCGTCCACGGGCCTTGGTCACGATCGCCAAATTAATAGAATTATGTTGGCCGATAAAGTTAGTAAATTGAAATTTTTAGTGGATACAGGCGCGGACGTATCAGTTTTACCAAAACATTATGCTCCTAAAGCTGATTCCTCAAATGAATTACTTCTCTTAGCTGCCAATGGTACAAAAATAGCTACTTTTGGAAAAAAACGCCTAACGCTAGACTTAAATTTACGGCGAAATTTTACTTGGTCCTTCATAATTGCAAATGTGAACCAACCAATTATAGGTCTTGATTTTTTAAAACACTATAATCTTTTGGTTGATGTTAAAAGTGGTTGTTTGATTGATGGCATAACTAAATTAACCACTCAAGGAAAATATACAAACAGAGATTCATTAACTTCTGGTATATCCATTTTGCTTGGTGATTCAGAATTCTATAACATTTTGTCGCAATTCCAAGACCTCACCAATCCATCTCAACCAACAAAAAATAAAGTACCAACTAAAATACATCACTTTATTGAAACGACTGGTCAACCAGTATTTTCAAAACCTCGTCGCTTATCTCCAGAGTTGCTAAAAATAGCACGTCAAGAATATGAATTTTTAATGTCTCAAGGTATTATCCGTCCATCTAGCAGCCCATGGGCAAGTCCTCTACACATGGTGAAAAAGTCTAATGGAGAATGGAGACCGTGTGGCGACTACCGCCGTTTGAATTCAATTACCGTTCCTGACAGATACCCAGTACCTCACATTCAAGACTGCACTCAAATGTTTTTCAATAAAACCATTTTTTCCACCCTGGATTTGATTAGAGCTTATCATCAAATTCCTGTTAATCCCCAGGACATTCCAAAAACAGCAATCACAACCCCGTTTGGTCTTTTTGAATATGTATATATGCCCTTCGGTTTAAGAAACGCCGGACAAACCTTTCAACGTTACATACATCAAGTTTTGTCAAATTTAGATTTCTGCATTCCTTATTTTGACGACATACTGATTGCATCAAATAACGTAGAACAGCACAAACAACATTTGAAACAGGTATTTGAAAGATTGTCTCAACACGGATTAAAACTAAACCCTTCAAAATGCGTCCTTGGGAAGAAATCGGTAAAGTTTCTGGGTTGTCTAATTACATCTGAAGGAGTGAAACCTTTACCCGAAAAAGTTCAAGCAATTTCTGACTTTCCCAAACCTCAAAATATTTCTGAACTAAAGCGTTTCTTAGCAATGCTTAATTTCTACCGTCGTTTTTTACCTAATGCCGCTCAGACTCAAGCTAGCCTACATGAACTTTTAAAAAATTCCAAAAAGAATGATAAACGACCTGTTCTTTGGACCGACCTCACTACAGAAGCTTTCGAAAAATGCAAAGCTGATATTGCGAATGCAGCTACTTTGAATTTTCACTCACCTAATCAGCAGTTGTCTATCATGGTTGATGCTTCGGATTCAGCCATAGGATCTGTCCTCCATACAACTACATCTAATGGTCAGCAACCTCTAGCATTTTATTCCCGAAAACTTACACCCTCAGAACGTAAATACAGTACGTATGATAGGGAACTTTTGGCGATATATGCAACCATCAAACATTTTCGACACTTATTGGAAGGACAAAATTTTATAATATTTACAGATCATCGACCTCTTACTTTTGCTTTTACCAAAAAATCTGACTCTTCTTCTCCCAGACAACTGAGATACCTGGATTTCATTGCACAATTCAGCACCGATATCAGGCACGTATCGGGCTCAAAAAACGTTGTAGCTGACACCTTATCTCGCATTAATGAAGTGCACTTACCGAAAATAGACTTTTCTGCCATGGCGGAGGCACAAGCGTCTGATGAAGAACTTCAGGCAATTTTAGGAAAGAATGAACTGTCATTTTTTTTAAAACCTCTCTCAACCGACCCCGATTCATCGAAACTTTACTGTGACGTCAAGCAAAACAAAATCAGACCTTACATTCCAGAAATTTTCCGAAAGAAAGTTTTTCTAGCCTTACACAATATTTCACATCCAGGTGTGCGTGCCACTAAACGTTTGATTTCAGAGAGATTCTTTTGGCCGTCCATGCAAAAGGACATTTCTAATTTTACCCGTTCATGTCTACACTGCCAAAAATCTAAAGTAGCTAGACACACCTATAGTCCTCTCCAATCTTTCCAACTACCCTCAGCAAGATTCGATCATGTTCATTTAGATCTCGTAGGACCTCTGCCACCTTCAAACAATTGCGAATACCTACTCACCTGTATAGATCGTTTCACACGATGGCCTGAGGCAATTCCCATTTCCGACATTTCTGCTGAAACTGTTGCGCGTGCATTCATTACTCAATGGATCTCACGCTTCGGTTTACCTTCCATCATCACGACTGATCAAGGACGACAATTCGAAAGCAATTTGTTTTCTTTGCTTACCAAACTCTTAGGTGTCCAAAAGATCAAAACGACCCCATACCACCCTAAAAGCAATGGAATAGTCGAACGATTTCACCGATCTTTGAAACAAAGCCTCAGATGTCATGCACCCACGAAATGGACCGAATCAATTCCATTGGTTTTGCTCGGACTCCGAACCGCATTAAAAGAAGATCTACAGTGCACATCAGCCGAACTAGTTTATGGTTCAACTCTGAGACTACCAGCAGAATTTTTCGAAACCCCTTCACTTAACGTTGACCCTCATGAGTTCTTAAAAAATTTACGAGCCGTAATGGACCAACTTAAACCTGTGGCAACTACATCTCATGGCAGCAAGAAAGTATTTGTACATCCAGCTCTGAAGACTTGTTCTCATGTGTTCGTGCGCCATGATGCTGTTAAAAAACCATTACAGACGCCATATGATGGACCTTACCTCGTACTCAAACGAACTGAAAAAATGTTCACAATTGAAAAGAACGGCAAACATTCCACAATCAACATTGATCGCTTAAAACCTGCGTTTTTCGAGAACTCTCACCACTCATCTGCACCAATAATTTCACCGCCACCAGTTGCAGTTCCAACTTCAACAAAGCCAGTACCTGATTCTTCTCCATCGAGTCCTGTGTCACCTACAAATTCTACTCCACTACCTTATGTGACCAGATCTGGACGACGGGTTCGCTTTATAACTCTCGTTACCTCTAACTCTAGTGCTTGCTGCACTATTAGAGGGGGGAGTACTGTGGCGATCCTGCTTTTATCAAGCACGCGAGCTGTGAAAATTATAACTGTGGCGATCCTGCTTTTATCAAGCACGCGAGCTGTGAAAATTATAAAAAATCATTGTTCCACGAATTTATTGTATATCGTTTTTTTTAGTGTAGAATATAAAAAAGATGGTTTTTAACGATGATGGTTCTTAATGTGTGGATGTGACTTAACTACCATAACTTTTATCTTAACTATCTTTTAGCAACCTTTCTTAATTAAAACATCCCCACAGACCTTTAAAATCGAAGGTAGAGATATTCACACATCAAATCTAAAAAGCATTAAAATGAATACACAAACAGTCTATTTATGCATTATTTTATGTAAAGATAGCATACCGGAATATTTACATGCATTTTTTTTTTTCATTTATAATATAAACTAAAATCAATTTTATGCATTACTAGCTGTACCCGCCACGCGTTGCTGTGGCTCAGTCTGGTTAGATGGGGAAAAAAAGAGCTGGTCCATCCAGCCAATTGCGAATAGATTAAGGATTACTGGAGAGAAAGATAAAAAAGGCTAACATAATATCCACAATATTAATTTCATATTGGTACGCTATTTTTTATTTGGCATGATTTTGAAATCACGCCAAATTGGTGTGTTGCGGCCAGTCTGTTTAAAGGTACTTATGTATTATCGCAACCTATTGGTGACATTATAGGAAATGAAGCACATGATTGCCAATTCAGCACATACAAAATTGGGATTGCCAAAGTGGCGAGTTATCTTGAACGCTGGCGATTGTGCTATAATATGTAAGTACCAAATTAAATTTAGTATTTTATATAAAAAAATATCTGAAATACATATCCCGAGCATAAAAATAAATTGAAAAATTAAATACAACACTAACGTTAACTGACATAAAAGGAACTAAACTATCTTTATCAATGCGAAAGCATAATTTGTGGAAAAAATAAGGTACTTACATATTATCGCAACCTATTGGCGATATTATATGAAACGAAGTACATGATTGCCAATTTAGCGCGTACATCACATGCGAAATTGGCGTTTCCAAATTGGCGAGTTATTTGAACACATTTTATGCAAGGCAATTTTGTGTACTGAAGCCGATTGACTACACTTAAAAAGGTTAAAATAAAAACATACGAAACTGCATAACAGCTCTTTGTAAGCCCTGTATCAAAATTCCTTTGGGGGTGGGGGCATTTTTCAGATATGAGCACCGTGTTAGTGAGACTGTAGGGCCTTGTATCATTGGTACGGTTGATACAGCGGTAGCTATGTCTCTGACAAAAGCAAACGGAACCTATTGGCGACATTATATGAAATGAAACACATGCTAATTCAACTCATACAATACATGGGAGATCAGGGTTGCTAACTTGGAGAGTTATTTTGAATGTTGGTGATTGTTACAATAATAAGTACCAAGCAAACCGTAATAACCGTATTCTGATAACAAATTACTAATGGAAAAAAGTTACTAAGTAAGTTATACATAAATTTAAATTTTAAAAAGTCATTGAAAACAAACGTATGGTTTGATATTTTGATGACAAATTATATATCAGGAAACCTAACCTGTATTTCAATAATAACATCAAATGAAATTTAAAACATTGTTTAAAATAGAAAAAAAACTTACTTATTTAAAACCCCGTCAATTAATAAGTAAGTACCAAGCTAACCGAAATCTGTATTCTGTTAAAAAATAATATATATCAGAAAACCTAACCTGTATTTCAATAATAACATCAAATGAAATTTAAAAAATTGTTTATCCTACCGGAATACTACAAAACAAAATTTGAGTTGTTAAAAGAATAATTTTAAAAAAAAATGATTTATTCGAAAATTAATCCCAATTACGTATCAAAGAACAAAAAAATAGATAAATATGACAATCAATAAACATAACTATTGTAAAAATATGTAATAATTCGGAAAAAATTGTGTGTAAAGCTTAAATTTTCACATTCAGAGCGAATCGTGACATCGTATGACGTCATAACACCAAAAAATCGCTTAAAAATTAAATTAAAAAAAATTAGAGTCCATTTCAAAATAAAAAGTACATAAGAACCTGACCGGAGTCAAATGCAACGTTGTGTCAAAATTTCAGATAAATCCATGCAGAACTTTTTGAGTTATGGAAGCGTACACAAACCAACATAACATTTTTATATATATAGATTTCATGAAAAGATAGAAAACATCCGATCATTTATTAAATTGTTGATATTAGCATATGTGTTTAAAATCGAAGAGGATTAAATTTTTTAAATAAAAAATGAAATCTGTAATTTAAAGTAGAAATTTTAAAAATTACAAAATTTTACATGTTTATTAAATGTTGAATTAAAATTGCGAGCATTTTTTGAAAAAGACTAAAAAAGAAAAAGGTTTTGTGTACTTAATTTACTAAATCACTGATTTTAAAAGAGCAAAGTATATGAACTTTTTTAGTTCAGACGATTTACTCGTCAAAATTTTGTGAAATCCATACCTAACGATTGAAAAATTTCGATTAATGATTCACAGAAAACAATACTTATTAATTAAAAAATATTAATTTAAAGCACTACATTTAAAATAATGATAACGGAATAAAAACGACTAAGTTTTTCACAAATATTATAGAAAATTTTGTTTTATAAACGGATGTTTAAAATGAATTCTTTGAATTTAAACTTGTACAGAGAAAATGAAACAAAAATAAATTTTTCATTCGCATTTTTTTTTTTACTCGCCAAATTCGGTGATTTAGATTATTTATAGGCACCATCTTTTCTAGTATAGCCCTATTTGCTGACTTTAAATGCAAGATGAAACAGATAGTCATTGGGCGCTAAACCGGTTTTCGACGCCAAGCCTTAACTTACCGTAAAATCACGTTTTTTATTGAAGTTTTTGATTTTTTTGAGGGCTTAATTTATAAGTTCTGATTTCCAAGTTTCACATATTGATTGCAAAACACGGTAATTTTTAAATAAAAAATTTTAAAAGAAATTCTGTATGTTTTATTTTTGTAAAAAGTGTATTAGATGGATGAAAAACACAAAAACTTTTTTAAAATCCGTAATGTTTAAGCACTTTTTCCAATCTTCCCTTTAATTACGGATAATAATGTTCTACACACGGAAAAAAGTTTCATGCGATTATTTTAATAAAAGACGAAGTTATTAAATTTTAATTAAAATTTTGAGTATTTTTTGAAAATCATTAAAAAAAAGTTTTTGACATTTTATTTTTCAATGACATATTCTAAAAGAAAAAGGCATGAACTTATTTAGTGTAGAATATCGTTTTAATAACACTAAAGTAAATTTATACGCAACGATTTAGAAATCGTTTTCATAAAAACGCATCAATTTTAACACATTTTTAAAAAACTTGTATAAAATACAAATATCATTATTTTGTAAAAAAAATTGTTCCGTATCGTGGCGAAATAAATAATCTTTCCAATTCTGTAATTATTTTGTCTGAGTTTTTAAAAAAAAATTAGATTGCTGTTTTAATAACGTCAAAACTCCCCCAAAAATCTCCTCTTCTTCCTCATTTTGCGTCGCCGAGCATAGCGGAAAAAAACGGGCACAGGAGTAAAACAATTATGCGTTTTAAGGTTTTTAATTAATATCTTTTTAACTAATTGCAATATCGGAATATAAATGGTTAAAACATGCCATTGTCATCCAAATTAAACGTGTATACAAAATTTCAGCTCAATGAGTTGAAGATATCAGCTTCAAAATTGAGTTGCAAGATTCCACCCGAACAAATTACATACATACATATATACATACCTACATACATTGCAAGTTAAATAAAAGCTTGTAATAAATAAATAGAATTATATATTTCAAAACAATCATCAGAGTATTTTATTCACCAATCCGCGTTGATTATCATACGAAGCATTTACATCTAAGTGGGATAAAAGGATTTTATTACAGTGATGTCAATTAAAAGTAACTAGAATTATTGAGTTGTTTGCCAGAGTGTTAATTTTAGCATTAGAAAACGTTGTTGCTCGAGCAAATTAATTATTTTTACTTTAAAGAGTATATAACAAGAAAATTCCAAATTATCTTAAGATTATCAAGGTAACGCACACAGGACATGCTCTTTTTGTATTTAATCTGTAACGTATACATTATAAAAGGGCAAGCAGAATGATATTATTCAACTCAGAAAAATAGAATTTTTTCCATACAAACTCTTGGAATTTATGAGCTTTTTTTTCACTTCTTAAAGATTCATAGATCTTTAATCTAGACCATTTATTTTTTCTGAGAAAATGATTACAAAAGAACAAGTATCTAGCTTAAAGATTTTGAGTAAAAGAAAAACAGAATTTATCTGCTGAATTCGAAATGTTCTCAGGCATGCGGACTGCACGATAGATAGCAACCGTTTTCAGAAGAGTGTGTAAAAACCTTTTTTAAACAGAGTTCGTTAAAAAGTATTTCTTTCGTCTAAGAAAGAAATGAAATGATGGGAAAAACACGAATACTTCGTGGAATGTCATACATGATATTATTACCTATGTTCGTAGAAACATTAAAAAAAAAAAAAACTAAATGGAAGAATAATAAGAAATTCTGAATATTTTTTTCAAATGATTAACTTAAACAAGTGTTTTTACCAATAGGGGTCAAAAGGTCATCTCTTGATTCTAATTCAGAACAATTTCGGTTGATATTTTCAGTACTGAGCATAATGTAATTCATTAGCACATTTAATTTTATTAATTTTAATGCAAAATTAAACTTTCAAAATACTTTAATGTTTTTTTAAAAAATTTATATCTACTGGATTTTTAAAACATCTCAGAAGCATTGTATTTGTTTATAACGTATCATAAATTTCCATTCTAAATAAGCTCCTGTTTGTTTTAATGAACTTCAAAAAGCATCTTACTCCTTACTGCAATTATTCACACAGTAAATTGTCTTCTACCGACTTAACTGAAACAAAGTTTAAATTTGTTTTAGTTTCATCTTACTAAAATTTTTATTCTTGGAATACTTAATTACAATGTTTTGTAAATTGAAAATAATTTTGATTTTTGTGATGCAATTAATAACTTTAAAAATGCATATTACAAATACTTTTTATATGGTTTTAAGGGTTTGTTTTGTTACTGTTTCTAATCCTCTGGAGACTGACGAAGTCAGATAATATCAATTAGACCGATGTGATTCTAAAAAGTCGAGCTCAAGAAGGGATCAGCATACTATTGCAAGTGATGATTCGCTCACTGTTCAGCTACACGAGGGCTTTTGGCGACGGACCTCTTCATTTTGAACCAAGGTCAGGTGACGAGGACGACACCTGAGCTGGCACCCTCTCTCCTAATTACCACCACACCAACGGGAGGAAGTTTGAGCTCTCGACAGATTTAACGTGCATCGCTCCCTACATGGTAGATCTTTAGTGGTTCTGGGCTCGAACTCATGACATGCCTGCCATGATCCGATACTTTGACCACTTGGCTACCGCGGCCATCAGAATACCGTTGCAAATTGGCTTGGAGGGAAAAAAAGCCACCGATTCTAATTAATTGAATAGCAACAGATTTATTGATAGACAATAACGAACAAATGACTGTACGAAGACATATCAATGTATATACACAAACAAATATTCCAGCAGATTATATAAAGTAATTAAAAGACACTTGTTATAAACAATCTTTACAGTGTTCAGAAATGGCTGTCTGACACAGTTTTCCGGCCATGACTCAGACAGATAAAGTAAATCTGCTTATTGCAGACAATGCTCAAGCAGATTCTGAAACCGACTGACTGACTTCTGAACTCCATTAACTTTTATATAGCCTTGTGACCTCCAGAAGGGTCGACTCAAGAACTTCTAGATAATTCCTTGTCGATGTTGCGGGTTGGACCCGGCCCAAGTCGGTGGATTTTCGTGATGAAGAATATCGACAGCGTCCATGTCACATGATTATGCGGCATACAAAAAATCCCTTGAGTACCCGTTTGGCTCGGGTGCTGTCAGCAAAATTAAATTCCTAAGTCTAATTTTGCATCGACAGAGCTCATGTACCTTTCTGGTGAGGAAACTGGGCGTCAAAATTACTTGCGGCAATTGGTATCGCCTACTGGTGCCGCAATAAAAAGTGATATCAGCTCCTGGGGAGTCCAGTACTAGGTCTGCAAAGGTAAAATTACCAATCCGCAGCCTCATTAGAGGAAAAAAAATCATTTTTTTTGCCAAATTTGCCACCAAGAGCGATAAAGTCGTGTATTTGGTTTCCCTGGTGTATCTTCTGAGGTTGCCATATTCTTATTTTTCAAGTTCATGCTGGGAAGGGAACTTTCCTGCAAAACTCAATTTTCCACAAGCGAATTATGCTGCAGGGAAAACAGCGCACGTGGTTTCAATACGTATTTTTGTAAACAGGCAAGATAAGCGTAGCAGAAGCCTGGTGAATCTGACACCTGACACAGAGGGGAAGATCTTCATGCCTCTGAGAATTATAGGTACTTGATACGAAGACTGAGAAAACCCGGTCTGTGTTATCAAAATACCAATGATGGCTGAGAAGTAACTTTCACTCCACCATATTTTGTGATTTTTCAGAAAATATAATTCTAGAAAAAAGTAAAGGCACCGAGAAGGGATTTGGAAGATAACAACCTTTCTTTCCTAGTTTGTTAGCCATTTCATTGCCGTAAAGTTCTGCATGAGATGATCCCCCCATTAAAAATTGATATCTGGTGTGTATCAAAACAACTTTTAATTGTGAAAAGAATAGAGAATTGAAAAACTGTTTTTATCGCCAAGATGAAACCATTAATCACGAAAAGACTACTGGAAAGTATTCATACACAATTACATGACAATTCTTGATTAGGATGGCTGTAAGTCTCATCTCTGTTATTATTAATTCACTTTTAAAAATCTAAGAGACATCCGAACTACACTGTTTAAGGGTCAATTTTTCCTGGAGGGCATCGCCATAGGTCCCTCTACTTCCTTAGTCAGATATATTACTGTCATCAGAAAAATCTTAATGGGATTAATATGGATGTTGTTAATGATTTCCAATGCTACTTGTTTAAGGGTGGAATATGACAAAAGGTTTCTTAATAGCAGGAGAAATAATGTTATAGTGGATCCTGTGGTGAGTCTCTGTTATGAATTCAAGCAACATTGTAGTGTAGAGGGCTCTACTGCGCCACTAAGTAAGTACATGACTGAAAGGTATGTTACCTGATTTTGCAAAATTTGTTAAATTACAGAGACTTAAATGGGCTGGTCATCTGGCTAAAATGAAAGAAGATCGTTGCTGCAAAAAACCCTTTGTGGCAAAGCCTATGTGAAATAGACCTAGAGGCAAATTCCCATTAAGATGGATTGACTGTGTCGAAAAAAACCTAAGCATTTCAAAGGTCAAAACTGGAAAACAGTTGCCAAAAGCAGAGATGCTTGGAGAAAACTTCTGGAAAAGGCCAGGTCCCACGCAGGGTTGTCGAGCCATTGAAGAAGAAGAAAGGGATGTTTGTCAACTTCTCTAATTATTTAGGTAAATAAAAGTTTTGTTAACAAAAACTAGAAAGTTTACTGTAGTATTTAACCACTTTGACTTGCCTTCTACAGGGTGTTGCCAAATTTGACAGACAAATTCAGAGGGTGATAGTAAGCAGCTTGGAGACGACAAATCACCTAAGAACAGGGGTCGCAAGCCCCGTTTAGTCAGAGTAATTCGCAAAAACAGCTATGAAGAGTGTCATATTGAGTGAAATAAAAAGGGGCTATTAGGGATAAGAAATACATCTATTAGAAGTAAAGCATTTTTACAATACGAACAATGCCTCTCATCTTGAAGTCGGAAATGCAACAAAAAACGATTGTTACAGGAACTGTTCGAAGTTACATATGTCATAGCACAGCCGACACCAACGGACGAAGGATTGTCGGACGTGTTCAGACAAATCCGGTGTGCTGTCAATGCCAGCTGAAGTGACAATGATTCATGGAGTGAGATCCTCCCCTGTACCCACCGGTGTCTCATACATAAGAGATTTTAGGTAGCTCCAGAAGAAAAAATCCAAAGGATTCAGGTCCGGGGAGCATGGTGGCCATGCAACAGGTTCGTTACGTCCAATCTCCTTCCCGGGATATGTAACATGGAGATGGTTACGCACCACAATTGAAAAATATGCTGATGCATCATCATGCATGAGCAACCCGTTCTAGTACGAAGTAGCCAGTACTTCGGGCAGCAACTCCAGGAGAAGAGCGAAATTCGCATATGTGTAGGTTTTTTTCAATCCTACCACGGTGCTCTGAATCCCCACATTTGCATGACTACTCCCTCATCTGGCTGATCGTCCTCCCGACGGCTACTATTATCGCCATTTTCACCGATGAAACGTGGTTTTCGACCCCATGTTCTATGGTAATTCGTCGTCTCCATGGTGCCTACAGTCACCCCTCTGAATATGTAGGTTAAATTCGGCAACACCCTGCATATTGAAAAGTTTGCAAATATGCTTGAAAAAGAAATATTTCTGAAAAACACAACTGGCTTCAATCCAGTAATGAGATTCGTGAAGCAATTAATTGAACTTGTTCTAATTTTTTTCCAGGTTGGAGTAAGAGATACAGCAATAAATTGGAATATCCAATGAACCGAATGAGTGTCAAATAAATAGTTTCTAAAGTAATCACACAGTTCCTCAATCCCTACTGAAGATGTATTTAAGAGAATGCACGTTCTTCTTTACGAATCGGTTACAAAATTGTTGAAGGTTTTAAATAACTTATTAAAAATAACTTTTAAGAAAATCATGCGTGTCTTTTTTAAATATTTCAATACGAAAATTATGTTTCAAAACATTGGGGTTTCTTAAAGAAAATTTGAGTCGCATGTGAGTTTTGGAAAAAAATAATCAATTCTCAAGTTATGATTGCAAATAAAACGTAACACCATTGAAAAATATTTTCTCAACACACACACACACACACACAAAATTACTTAAATACTAAAAAAAAAATCCTATTCAAATATTTTTTGTTGAACTCTCTTTTTTTAACACGTCGCGAATACTTTTTTTTAATTATTAGTTAATTTTTTTTTTGCTGTTTTTTTGTGTCCTGTTCTCTTTTGCTGATATTTCGTCAAAAAGTTCTTAATAGTACCTCTGTAAAAGTCTTATTTAGTTTCGAATTAATGTTGTCTAGATCTACTCGAGAACTATACATATATACTACAGATCGACCCCGGCAAGAGAAGTACTGCTCCTCGATTAGCCAACTCTTTTATGCCAAGAAAGAATGAGAATAAATAATTATAACAATAATAATTATAAAATGAATGTAAATACTTGAAATACAGTATTTATCTCGTACAGTTATTCGCAATCTTTTATTTTATGGGTAACGGTGCATTTTTAAAAATTTGACGATAAATTGGCATAAAATTTGGCGGAAAAAGAGGATTTCTGACAGAATTTTGGCAGTGAAAAGATAAGTGCAAGTATTACATAAGGTTATTAATTATATTCGTAGAGCAAGATTAAACTAAATATGATAAACTCGATGTTGGATTGAATGAAATTTTCTTTAGTTGTAATAGTTATTTAATAATTTAAATTAGGCTACACTATGACAACATATATCGTTAATAAAAATAATAGGCAAAGACCATGAACGGATTTTCAAAGCAATCGCATTCTCTCCTCACCTGGCCTGTACTGAAGATATGTGGTCTCTAGAAGGCACTTCTGATGCTTGGTACAGTCAGTTACAGTTATAACATAAGCAATTACACATTTTAATTGATACTTTTTTAGCTAATAGGGATTTTTTTTTAAAAAATGGTTGATCCGGCATCTTTAAATTTTTTTATAATTTTACTCTTAGCTCCATTTCGATTCTAATCATTCGGAGCTTACATTGAAGAAGGTTACGGGGATAGATATGTTACAAGGATACGCCCCTTACCATCAAATTTTAATAGGAAGACTCGCAGCGGAAGGGAACTTTAATTTTTGTTTTTATTTGTATGCTAAAATTTCGATCACACATGCAACAGTCACTTCATTAATCATTATTCAGAGTTTGAGTTCGGTTTTTCTTTCTTCTAATTTCCTTACCACACCCCATGTGGAATTCTCCACCCCATGTGGACTTCTCTCATTACTTGAATTACGACTAAACCTATCTTGGAGAAAAGGTAATGTAGCTACAATGACATTCACTATATATTGACAAGCACTTTTCACCCACAGTGCCAACACTCTTCGAAAAGATATTGTCACGGGATCAGGGTTAGTGGATTTTATATTATCAATCTCAAAGAGAGCAAGACAGCTCTTTAGGAGAGATGAAAATTTATAATTTAAAATCTGTATATCCTTAAAAATACAGGATATACAGAACTAAAATTCGCTTAATTAATCCCAGAAGGTTTCCACACCTTCTACAGCACTCAGACACAACTATCAGTGACTAAAAGTATAAGTACGATAAGTTTTATTCGCAAGCAACTACACACTCCTAAGTAAACTCTTTGACAGCCAAAGCAATACTAACTCAGTTTCGGTGAGCAGGTGCTATTCATTGTCAGCACGGCTGCCTTTTAGCTCTTTTTTGAAAGATCCGCTAACGTCATAGATTGTGATGTTCATGCATTTATACAATAATTTCAAGAAGCATCCATATGATAGCCAAGTTGCCAAAAAGAGTCACCAACCCTTCAAAATGGCCGCCAATATTTCGCCAAGTTTCGATTGAAACGCCGTTATATTGTAAGGGCAGAGTTTCTTGCAAATATTGCAATTTTTATCATAAAATAAATACAAAAGAAAGTAATATTAATGTATTAAACATCCAGATATAAAATATTTACAAACTATTTTAAACATTAATTGCGCAAAATTCGTTACAATATCTAGAATCACCCTTAAGCAGAAGTGATAACCCTCAAAAGAGTAGCACTTTTTTAGAACTTTACTGTAGAATATAAAACGAAGTATTTATACTTTATAATGTATAATTTTATTTATTTTTATAAGATCTCTTATCTTACATAATCTTTGAATTGGTTAAAAACAATTATTTTTTTACAAAAGTGTATAAAAAAACTGATTATGCCGACTTTGTACGACCACTTACCATCAATTAAAGAGTTAATATAATGAGGTTTTTTACAAATCTTTTATAACAAATTTCTTAAAAATGAACTCCAAACCAATTTAGGTACGGTAAATTTAATAATAAAAAGATAACTTTTTGTGCTATAATCTTTTACTGAATTTTATACTAAAGAGAATTTACTTTCGGTGCTTACGTATTACACCATCGAACCATTCTTCAAATCAAAAAACGTCACCAAATGCCTCAATATGTAGCCGATACTGGAAACTGTTCTTGCGCTTGTTCGAATGCGATGATAACAATAATGGCAACATTTCATAAAACCCTTGCTCACCCTTGGTATTTTGGGGAAAAACCTCGTTGGTGTCAACAACTTAATATTCCTAGGTATCAGCAGACGGCTCTGTCGCGCTTTTTTAGTGGTCACATCAAGTCTCTGACTTTTCAACAGGGCCGGAAAGTCTTCCCGGAATGTCCTAGGTGCGAGGCTGATCAGGCCTCTCCCAGTCATATTCTGAATTGTTTGAGTTTTTCATATGACGAGGTTTTAGGAAATCCTATCTTAATTCTGGATTTCTTGGAGATTTTTAGTTTTATGGAGATGGTGTAGCTGAACTACACCATCTGGGATAAAAAAAAACAACATGACAACATTTGGCGATACTTTTCGAATTGGTGAAATATTTTGATAAGTCCAAATGGGTCGATTATATAATACGTACTTCTCAAATTTTCCCATAGTCATATCTTATATTTCTGTCTCCACAATAAAACTCTTTCAAATCAATGCGTGATTTGGAAATAGGTGAGCCACAAGATATGTATGCAAAGTGGACAAACAACGGATTTTTTTCACGGTAAATATTTCTTTCGAAGATTTTAGCAGTACACAATGGATATTGTTTCAGAAAAGAGTGTTCTCAATCCAAAGCGAAACGCAATGGCCTTCGTGTGACGTAGAACACTCCTTTTCGTTCTGGAACATGAAATATTGGCGAAAACGAAGCAAACCCTAAGGAAAATATCTGAGCTTCGAAATAAAATGAACACAATATGTTGGTTTTTATCTTTAAAGAGCTTTATCTCTTCAAAAGCTCTTTTTTTTTTCTTAAGATCAGAATGATTGCGTTTT
>BMAO01009882.1:0-90084 GCA_019973975.1 Trichonephila clavata | reverse complement strand
GAGAGGGGATGCTAACTCAGGTGTCGTCCTCGTCACTTGATTATGGTTCAACATTCTGAGGTACGTTGCCAAAACCTCTCGAGTAGCTCAACAGTGTGATGTTAATATTCACTCACTCATCCCGGCAAATATTCCCATTCAGTATTCTTTTCGATGAAGTCCAAAGACGATGCCATACTGGCAAGAAAAAGTAAAAATAAACAAAAATAATAATCTCTTCACAATAATAGTTATGCAAAATTTAGAAAGCAAAACGAACACGAACGAACGTGCACTTTAGTCTGTGCCAAAAGGAAAAATGAAATGTCCCTCGTAACGTCAAGGTCAGTATCCCTTGAAATCTGGGATTTCTGGGGATACGAGAGAGTGCAGCTTAAAGGGACTAAATATACACAAAAAAAAGTTCATTGTTCCCCCCAAAAGTAATCTATTTTTAATACTAAACGTAAAAAGTTTTATACTAATCACATAAAAGTTTAAAAATTAGTCAAAATATTATTATATTATTAAAAAATACTTTTTTTTACATTACGTTCTTAATAATTTTGCACATTAAAAAAAAATTTGGATATCATGGAAAACCAATCAACGATCAAGAATTCAAGTATTTTTTTTTTGATTCAATTATATCATGGTATGCAATTCATTATATCCAAAATTTAATTTTAAAGTAATATATCAAGTTATTAATAATCAATTCTGCAATTTAAAATTGGGGAGAATATTTATATACATGAATATTATACTATCCTTACGCTGTTTGATATGTCAGGTTCATAGCAAGTACTGATTAGTATTTGAAATGCATTACGAGTGTATTTGAGTTGTTAATGAATATGCATATGCAAACCTATTTTGAGTGTGATGCATATATTTTGCCGGTTGTTCTATGCATGTATACCCAAACAAGGTTTGATACACATTTCCATAGTCTCAATTTAACCCTTTATCCACTGCATTATAATTTACTGTAATTTTTTCCTGCAATATTTGTTTTTAATCACTACATTGAAAACTAAGGGATATACATAAATAAAATACTCAACTTTGGAAAATTTAATCCGTTAGAATTAACTAATTAAATTAGTACTTTAAAGTACTGTCAGTCCACAAAGGTATAAAATAGTCTCATAATACAAAAAGACCGAATGACTTTATTTTAACGCAGTTTTAACTTTTAAAAATGCTAAATAACCAGAGAATAATACATAATATTTTCCAGCACAAAATATTTATTTTTAAAGATTATTAAATTTTAAAAATTTATTTACTTTTTTCCCCCACATAAGCTTAATTTGATATTCAAAGAAACAGTTTTTCTTTTCATTAATACCCAAAAATTCATTACACGATGTGCATTTTGAATAAGGTTTCGATTGAATGTTTTTTAAAGCACTGCATCTTGTGGTAAGAAATTATGTACTTTCATAACATGAACTAATGTACTTTGAGTCTTGTTCAGTCTCTTGATCCTCATCTTAAGAATCCAAGAAGAATTATTTGCTGGGACTGCTTCATCTGAAAAGTCCTCTGTTAGTACATCACTGATTTTATATAGATGGTATGTTCTGTAATAAATTCAAAACCTCTTGAAGGCTGAGCTTTTTTTCCCCAGACTTTGTAAGTAAATGAAATAATAATAATAATAGCACCTTGAAAATTTACGCAATTGTTGTTAAATCTCAGTTTCACAAAAGAAATTAAAATGTTGTTAATTTGTAGAATAAGAATAGATATTTCATTTGTGTTGCAAAGAAAAAAAAATACAAGCTTACATTCAAAATTAAAAACTTTCTGAAAAAGTTAAAATAAAACAATAAAAAAAGCAAAATAAAAAAGTTATATTAAAAAGAAATGCCAAAAAAAGTATAAGTCTATTGCAATAGTGATGGGTCTACCAACACAATAAAAAACAACAATCAGCCACACGGATGTGAAAAAAGAAATACTAAGTTCTTGCTCTAACATCCAGTGTTCTGTCGGTACTTGTAAGTATTGCAAAGTTATTTAACTGTAAAATTAACTATGTACACTGTTCGCTTAAAATAAATAGTTAAATAACTTTCTAAAGTCTTCACTAGCATAAAAAAAAAGAAAAAAAAGACACCATTTGATATCAGTTATTTTTTCGGTACAAAAAAAATGACTATCTTCGCAATTCGACCAAAATGTCAGCTGAAAACGTTATTTCTGCTATAAAACTGTATTATTCGCCTTCCCCGCTAAAATACTCGTCATAGAATTCATACTGCCATATGTATATCTTGGAAGAGTGGATTTAAAAGAATATTTCTGCTGAGTATCGTCAGAATATATTCGTAAAATGGTTATTCTATATAATTTTAAAGTGAGTGGCATTTAAAAATACCGTCGGAGATAGATAGCTAAGCAGTGCTAGCTGTGTTTTGTCGTTTCTTTCCTATAATTAAAATTTCTAAATTTCAAATTTAAATGTAAATGGTTAGTTTAAATGCATTAAAATAAATAGCAACAGGGAAATAGGTTTAACGCAAAAACGCTTAAACGAAATATCGGTTAACACGAAATAACCCAATGGTTCCGACAAACTATTGTGCATTTTCATGTATTTTTTTCTCTCTTATCACGAACGAAAATCGAAAAGATTTCCCTTCTAGAATTGAACAAAATACATAAAACACCAGCCGTGTAGGCGAGATTTATGAGGGATATGAAAAGAAAAAGAGTTAGTTTCACATATGTTTTGTGAAAAGGAGGAAAACATGGCTTTGAAATATCTTGGAAATAGGCAATGCATCAGAAAGTTTTGTAAACCTATACTACTTTTTTTTTCTACCCCTACAAGCGCCACACAATAATCCCTAATCAGTTGGCTTTAAAATTCGGTAACGAGTACATCGCAGCGTGATTAAAAATCAGTGTGGGTTCGGTTGAAGTTTTTTTCTACACTCGTGTCCATAAATTAAGAATAATGAAGTTCAGGCAAAGAAAGGGACAGAAGCAAAACAAATTTGACTTATTAATAAAGTCCATTTATTAAACAAAAGGTAAAGAGCAAAAAAATGCCATATGTTTGACATAATTAATAAAAATTGCGATTTTTACTCCCTGGAGCAAATTTCAAAAAAGAACCTATTTACAAAAAACAGTATAGCATGGTTAGTATGATGGTTAATACGGAGTATGTCTCCCGGACGATGCAATACAGGCCTTACAACGCCTACGCATGCTGAGTATCAAATTGTCAATCTGATCTTGGGGAATATTACACCACTCATCAAGCAATGCCCTCCGAAGTTCCGGTAGACAGGTGGGAGGGGGTTGACGGGCTGCAATTCAT
Organism: Trichonephila clavata; assembly: GCA_019973975.1. NCBI lineage: Eukaryota > Metazoa > Arthropoda > Arachnida > Araneae > Nephilidae > Trichonephila > Trichonephila clavata. The sequence continues at coordinate 86,765 of BMAO01009882.1, read as the reverse complement.
CGGCCAAGCATATCCCACACATGCTCTATTGGATTCAAGTCCGGTGAGTATGCTGGCCAATCCATACGGGTGATATCCTCCGATTGAAGGCATTCGTCTACAATGTTTGCACGGTGAGGACGGGCGTTGTCATCCATAAACAAAAATTCAGCACCCATGGCGCCCCGAAACAAACGTACATGTTGTTCCAGAATGACATCCCGATAGATGTGGCCTGTCATCGTTACACTCTGAACATGCAGGTCAGTTCTGGAACCAAGAATAATTCCTCCTCAAACGAGCCATCCTGCACCATCGTAAGGGTGTCGTTTAATGGTGTTCTCTTGGTGGTACCGGGTACCTGGGCTCTCCATATGAAAGTCCTTCGAGAATCACAGACTGCAAACTAAACCTGTACTCGTCGGAAAACATCACACAAGACCACTGTTGCGGTGTCCACAATGCATGCTCTCTACTCCGGGTTAAACGCAGGCGACAGTGAGTTGCGGTAAGGGGAACACATCTGACATGCCTACGAGCATATAAACCAATGTGCCCTAAGCGTCTGTACCCGGTCTGCCTTGAAACTGTCGTACCGGTAGCTGAAGAGAGCTGACGAGATAGGTCTGATGCTGTGCTCCGTCTGTTTCTTTTGGCAGTAACTGCCAAATACCGGTCCTCATTCGGCGTTGTAACTCGGGGGCGACCTGTGCTGTAACATCTACTCACATTACCATCATCTTGGAATCGTTGCCAAAGCCTGGAGATGACACTCTGTGTGATTCCAAGTTCCTCGGATACTTCCAGCTGGGTACGCCCACATTCCAGTCGTCCGATAATTCTACCACGTAAAAAATCATCCAAATGCTTCCTTTGTGCCATAACTATGCGGTTATTGCACTGAAAGGCTTTTAAAGCGCTTGTGAACAATTTTACTTCTTTGCCACCATTCCTTATATACCCCTCTCTTACACTCTCGTCATTGTGACGTACTATCCGCGCCATCTGGTGGTTTCCTGTAATTTGCATATTCTTCTTCAAGATGTGTGTGATAATTCTACTGGTGAAATTTTTATTTTAGAGTTCAATTTCGGCGTGATTCTGAATTATCCTTAATTTATGGACATGAGTGTACTTTAGACGAATTTTTTACGAGCAGAATGGCAAAGATTGCGGGGGAAAGCAAACTTCTACTTCACTTAACATGATAATGGATGTTATTAAGGCTGCTGATCAAAAACAGAAGACGAAAACGGAAATCTGCAAGAATTCTTGTAATGCTAATTCTGTATTATCAACAATAATTAAAAAAATGAAGAAAATGAATGCTTTACGCATGTGATCTATGAAATAAAATGTACTCTAATAAATATAATTTTTTTTGGAAAATATGTTTTTTTCTTTAATTTGTAATATATTTTCATGAGAAAATATTTCATTTCCCTCAGTTTCGGGTTAAACTATTTTCACTCTACATATTTCACCACTTGAGAATGCCAAAGTTACTATTTAAAAAAACAAGATAAATGCAATGCCAACTTTCAACAAAAAAGATTAAAAACAATTATCTTTCAATAGCAACACACATTATTCGTATCTCATAACTCATATATCTTTTTTGTACTAAGGGGGGGATAGTGACTTGCGGAGTTTCGAAATTGCACATTTTGACGTACTGTTTTGATTCCTTATAAACCAGTAAATTCTTTTTATACAGATTTCTTACAGTTCGTGTTGCAAAGTACAAAGTTTTTTTTTTTAAATAAGAAGAAAAGATTTTGCTATAGAATTATCGAATTTATATAAATAGAATTAAATATGAATGCAAAAATAACAAAAACTAAATAGCTTTCTTTTTGTTGCCCACAAGATAACTTTTGAAAGATTTAAGGTAGATTCTATATTTTTATATAAAATTAAAGCTTAAGAATACCTGTATTCTGTATACCTCCAATTTTAAATTTATACAATATTTTAGTATTTTTTAAAATTAAAAAAAATTGAAACAATTTAAAATCACTATTTTTGTTTTCTATTCATCATATAACAAACTGAATTCTACTGATCCCATCTCAAAAATTAAGGCATACAGAATACAGATCTACAAGTATTATTATACATATAAAATATCACAGCTCTGCAACCGATACTTTTTTTAATCTTGCGGAAAAGTGGGAAATTTAGGAAGAAAAAAAAACTGAGAAAATCAAGTTTAAAGATTAATTTTTATTTCATGTTTTTTTTTGTATTAAAATAAATCCATTTACACTTAAAATGTATCCTTCTCATATATTGAGGCTTCTTTTTCCACAAAGTGTTTATACCTATTTTTTTCTCCTTCTCAGTGCCTTACGAGCCTTTTTTGTGAGATATAGAGACAATTTCCGCTCCCTTTATTTATGCCTGAAAATCAGAAATAACTGCAAAATACTTTTATTTTAAAAACCGGAAGTTTTTATTATCTAGGCGATTTGCTAGACCATCATCAAATGTCAATGTTGTTGTATTTTAGACCAAATATCAATTGTTGTTTTGGGAGATCCTGATTTTTTTTGGTCAGTAATTCTAAGCTGTAAAATTGAACTGTCAACCTCATCCCTTGACAGGGATTTAAAACTACGAGGTGAGTCACCAACGGAATTCCTTTTACTTCAAAGGGCGAGATACTAATGAAACAAGTAACAAATCAAAAAATTCCAAACAGTACCTAACGAAAAATCTGGTTCTTTACATTTTTATAAAGGTCAAGTCTTTTGTGACATTTACATTTGTTATTGCTGAGAGCGTAATTATTGTCAGATTTCGACAAGATTTGCTTTAAAACGTTCTTAACAATCTATATTAATTTCTTAAAATGTTTTTTTTTAATTCGATTTTTTGAACTTTTAAAGGTATTATCCCCCTCTTATCTCCCCCTTTATTCTCTAAAATTTCTTCGTTTGAATAATATTAGGTTTCACAGAATGTTTTTCTATTGGTAAATTTCCCTGTGACCCAATTTTTGCTGAAAACCAGAGAATTTTTAAGTAATATTTTTTATAGTATAGTAAAAATATCACATAGATTTCAAATTAATATGGTAATTAATTTAAAAAGCTTATAGTTCTAAGTGAGTGAGTGAGAGAGAGAGAGAATATTAACGTCGCACTATTATAGCTACATGAGGGCTTTTGGCGACGGACCTCGTAATTTTGAACATGGTCAAGTGACGAGGACGAAACCAGAGCTGGCACCCCTCTCCTAACTACCACACCACCAAGAGGACATTTGAGCTCTCGACAGATTAAACGTGCATCGCTTGCCTACACGGCGGGTCTTTAGTGATACTGGGCTCGAACTCGTGATATACCTGTCATAATCCGATACCTTGACTACCACTGCCACTTTATAGTTCTATAAAAATATTTAAAGTATTTTTTGTTAAAAAAGGCAACGCTGCTATTTTTGAAGTGAACACTTTTTTAGCGCGTTGGGCACTTTTTGGTAGGGGAAAATCTTATGGGTTCGCGTCACCAACATGCTCTGACTGGCGCATGCGCAGTGTGCTGTTCGCTTTAGACACTTTTTGGATGGCTGAAATCGTGTGCGTTCGCGTCACCGACATGCTTATAGCAGTATATCTATAGCTATGCAGTTAACGTATAGTGCTGTGTATATCTTATAAGTGAAATTGAATGGATTTAGTGAAAAGCTCAAAATGTTTATATACTGTGCATTGTTGAAATAGTGTTTTTGTTTGATTATTATTTGAATCGTTTAATTGAAGAATCATTGTGCAGTACAATAGTGAGTACTAAATAAATATACTAATATTTTTAAGATAAAAAATAAATAACAGAAAATTTTAAATACTCGTATTTATTTGGCGTTTGAAAATTTTATCTTATTTAAAATTAAATGATTTGAAATGTTCATATTTATTCTGGTGTTTGAAAATTTTGTATTATTTATTTTCTAATATTTACCCTCTCCAATGTATCACACAATCCGCATTAGCATCTCACAGTTACTTAGACGTTTTCTTACTACCATGGTAAAACAGACTTCTAGTTGTTCAATCATATTTTTATCGTGGATTTTAAAATTAAAAATTTTATAAAATCTTATGATAATTCAAGATTAATGTGAAGTTTAAACTATGGTTATTAATGCAAATAAACATCATAAAAGATCAACAAGTCATCGAGAGGATCTAACGTTAGAAATGAAAAGGTTACAAAAGAATACACTACAAACGGTCACCAAAACTTTTCTAGAATTCATCTCCAACAAGAAAGGATTATCGATATTTTCATTCAATTGTCAAAGTTTGCATGCACATGCAGCTGACCTGAAAAATGATGCTATTGCAAAAAAAGGCAAATGTTCTGCTTTTGTCAGAAATTCGTATGCAAAACGAAGTCCCACTTGATATTACGAATTTCAACTTTGTTGTAAGTTATAAAAGACCCGAAGTTCCAGCACAGTCTCGTAGCTATTTATCACAATACTCAAGATACGTAACACTTCATTACTTCACATATGGACATACATACTAAATTCACTAGAAGCATTAGTGTTAATGTTTCTGATATAGGCGATTTTGCGTTGCTCGTTGCGATTCCGAGAATGGGCAATACATATTTATGGTTGCCGCTTATAATTCGCCTGGAAAATCTATGAGACAGATACAACAATTTTTATTCGAAAATTTGATGATTTATACGAAAGAAGGTCCCTGAAATACTCGAAAAATGATTTGGCGAAAAATGATAATATACCGATGGTTTTAAGTGGAGACTTCAATATTAACTTTGCAGATGATAAAAATCTACCACTAATTTATTTTCTAAATGAACACTTAATTTAAATATGTCCAATGATCGCAAACTCAGTACTACAAAATATGAAGCGACGATCGATGCGGTTTTTACGCGATACTTAGATAAATTTGATACAAACATTTTCCTTTCTTACTTTAGTTACCATAAACCTATTGTATCTTTTTTAGAACAAAATGAAATAATTGAAAGTACAAAAAGTCTCAGTATTGTTGAAATTAATGATGACAATAATGCAAACAATTAAAATAATGTTAAAAATCAAGTGCATTGAAATTTAAGTAAATACAAATACTACCGATAAATAATATGATTGTTTATTAATTGTTATTTCAATTGAATTGTATTTATAGTTTGTCATGATCTTTTGTACAGCCCATAATATATTTGAATAAAAAACCATATAAACATGCATATAATTGCTGCTCGGAGTGTCAATAGATGTGTTAACCATATTGAAGTTGATAATTTTATTTCAAATATTATGAAATTTCAAATTTTAATACTAAAAGTTCTAAGTTTTCACTTCTATGGGGAGTTCGTATAACTGCCAATTTTTACAAGACTTTTGAATGTGAGAATTCATTTTATAAAAACATGGTTTTCATTATTGATATTATTATACTTTTAAATTTTCATTAATAGTATTGAGAGAAAAAATATGAAAATTTGGCAGAAAAATGTAAAATATTTGAAACTTTATCAAAATTCTTGCCCTTATAATACGATCATAGATTTGTGATCCTCTGTACTCATATTGAACATGCCAATATGTGTACAAACTTTTTTTATTTCCATGAAGTTTTATATGCTTGTAAGATTATAATAAAACGACATATTCCTTTCTCTCTCTCTCTTCGCATATTGCATAGCAGTGGTCATGGTCAAGGACTCTTCACCGACATGCCATGAATGCGAGTCCTAATACCATTGAAGACTCGCCGTGTAGACTTGCTGATGCACGTTCAATTAATCAAAGCTCAAGTATCTACCCGTTTCCCTGCGCTCCAGTGTCCCTTAACCCCCCCCCCCATACAGTGCTTCTGAGATGTGATTCAACATCATTTACATGGACTACTACTGGTATGAACTGAATTGCAAATAGTTTAGAACGAATGGTCACCCATACCACAGATTACGATTCGCTCTCTCAATGACTCTGTTACACATGTTTATGCCTACATCACCACCCAGTGTATCTCTAGCTAATTGTGTATCTCACAAACTGTTCTCTTTCATCACTTTCTAGAGTAATAGCTAATGTTTTCTTTAATGCAATTATGAACCAATTTATATTATATATGATGAATACTGTTCTATTTATTCATTTATTTGTGTAACATAGCGTTCCGTCCGTATGATGGGGAAAAAACTGGGAAGAACGGTTGTATACGAGCATGCAACCTTATGTATGGGCATTTGGGCCGCTTGCGACCTTCAAACCCACATCTGGTATAGTAGAAGTGGATGTGAGTTTTAATGTAATTTCGATTGGCTGAACCGTTCGTTCGGCAAAAGTTTGATACAAAAAATTGGAAGTAGGTACATGAGAGAAAGCTGAGTGGAGGCTTTCTGATTGGATCCTGCTGGAAAGCACGGTTGCGTGGATTGAGAGGTTTTATATAACTTGACATCATTGATGACGTACTTCACAATGCGTGCCATCTGATGAGAAGCGCGAAAATTATTTTCGGAGTTCACCGCATGAGTATTCACTCAGTGACCGAAGGAAACGATAGTAGCACACATTTGTGGTATTAAATTTACATCGTTCCATAGTGTATATTTAAACTAATGTCTCTTGGTTACATATAGTATTGATTTTAATTGAATGATTATATAATTTTGTAAGACATAGGAGTGTAAATTTTAGTAAGTCATAAATGTGTGTGAAATAAAGCAAAGTTGTGTAATTTTTTGTCAGTCATCACGAATTAAAATGAAATTTCTTCTAACACTATTTTCTTATGCGGAATGGCCAAATGAACTTGGTGTAGGCTTTCCTGCTCCAAGGGGATTTGAAACAACAATACACTATTTAAGAATCAACAGGGGACCACTAAAAGTATTGTGTTTGTCTGATTTATATGATTGGGATAGAGTCAACGTACCGACAAACATAAATCTAAAGCTGCAGTGTTATTTTAAAGTGAATGAAGATCTAAACTTAATCTCAATACTTTAAATAATATATCACCTACATTTCTTGCTAGTACAGAATGTGATTAATTTAAACAGAGAGAATGTTGTTGTTTAAATATTTTCTTGGGATTTCATGACTTAAAAGTCTGACACTGTACATTGGATTTGTTACAACTATCATTTATTTTAACACTCTAATATTCATTAAATTGACTAGATTGATTGTTGATTAAGCCCTTTGCAGTACCTTGAAAGCAATTGGCATCGGATCTCGTGATTTTGAACCACGGTGGGGATGATACCCGAACTCACACCTTTATTCTACACCCCAAGTGAGGACTTGTAACCTTGAAGGATTTAAAATGCATTGGCCTCTGTACGAGGCTGGTCTTATGCGGCATCAAGATTCAAACCCGTGACTCGCAAACGCCGGTTATGAGTTCGTGACCATGTCCACCATATTTTGTAAAGCTTCCGTTACCGACGTAACGTATTTCAGTACTGGAATGCCTCTGTAACTCTGAAGAAATTTTTTCTAAAATGTATAGTAGAATAAAGTGACCCATTTAAACCTTAAAAACCTGTTTTTGGAATGATATTAAAGCTACAAAGAAGTCTCAATTTAATTAATCTATTAATGCCCCGAATTACTATTATATAACGTATTGTTGGAGGAATTTTGATTTATATCTCAATACGCTCAATCTGTCACCTATAGAACAATGTAAAACTAGAATGCTAATATCCCGGCGTCTATAGGTGGAAACATATTACATTTTTTGATTTTCTAACTAATCTATTCCTTCTTAAACATAAGTTAAAGCTTTGTTTGTCATTGAAAGGTGATCGATCTTACAGAGAAATCTGAAGAAAAATGAGAAACATTCTTTCAAATAAATAAAAGATAGAGAAGATCCTATGATGCAAACACTTTCTCTTTCAACCCCTAATCCTTCTTATATATATATAATATATTGCAAGTCTTAAAAAGATTTGAAAGTGTAAAGAATGCTATAATGTAAAAGCAGCTTAAAGCATACTTTTATTAATAAATGCTTCCTGTTTTCAAAAGTCTCATAACTCAAAAGTTAGATCGAGAGATAGAGAGAATGTTTTATGTCTTAAGATATTTAGTCGAATGATTTGTAAGTAAGCTATACAATTTTTAATTGTGTAAGTTTTTTCCCTTCTAGTAATATGGACCTTAGTGATTTATTTAAAATTAATAACTCTTAACTTATCTAAATGTATTTATTCTGAGAGTTAAGGGATGAACATAAAGCTTTAAATGAAACGTTTAAAGAAATCTTCAAAACACTACAGTTTCTGTGGAATTAAATATTCATCAAGCAATAATTAGTTACTTGCAACATGAGAAGCATCTTTCATCGCTTTAATGAAAAGAATGATTAATCGGCAATGAATAAAACTGTATGAAAGTTTACTTTAGTTTCTGTAGTAAAATTATTTCAAATAATTCTTTTAACAGTTATCACAACACTACATGGATAAGATTAAAATATAATTGATTTTCACTTCGTAATAGCAATTTATATGCAGGGTGTTGGCGAATTCAATCGACAAATTCAAAGGGGGTGATAGTTGGCTGCAAACTGACGATAAATCACCAAAAAACATGGGGTTGCAAACAAGCTTTTGGCGAAAATTGCGAAAACATTAGCAATTAGGAAGACAAAATATTTTTTTTCCTACGGTACGTCATTTCGGGTTTGCTGTTGGGAGTTCCCAGCCTTGCCCATTATAACGTGTGGTTCTTGCACGATGGTGCGTTGGCACGTTTTTCGATTGTGGTGCGTAACCACCTCCATGCTACATATTCTGGGATGTCGCTTTCGGACCTCAGTCCCTTGGATTTATTCTTCTGAAGCTACCTTAAACCGGCAGCACTCGCATGAAAAAAAACGACCTAAAGTTCTCGTGCAGGGTATATCATACCCAAGGGTATTTAAATTGTGTACAAAGGTTAAAATGAAGAAAAGTAGGAAATACAATACGTTTATTACATTTTTCAAACGTAAATTTAGTTTTTTTGTTCTTTTTATAAGGGCAATCAGAGCATTGTTTATACACTCCTTTAATCTCGTCATGATTGAGTGTGATGTTTTCACTGGATCTTAATTTTTTTTAGTCTGTATCATTTTAAGGCTAAACATATAGGAGTAAACTTCTCTATTCTTTAAATTCAAATAATTTTAAATTTCTTTTTTATTTTCTCTTATTGTTGCAGCAATAGATTTTTCCCCAAAAGTTCTTCTGAAAGAGGATAAGATGTGTTCCAGTTGTCTCCTTTAAAATTACGTTCTTCTCAAATGTCTTTGTGTCTCTACATATGAAACATTTATTTCCAGCATTGTCTCTCATTTCTAAATCTGGATCGATTTCAGTGGAGGAATCATACTTGCTGTTATACTCTTCATCATTTGATTTTTCCGCATCATAACCGCGAAGAGAATTTCTTCATCCGAAAATAATGTTGCACTGTATCTATTACATTTTTTGAATATCTAATTTCTTCAACATAACTACAATAATATGCCATAGCATTAGGAAAATTTAAAACGTGTTCCTGCATTCAGAACTGTAACGGTGATTCACGCGCAGGGTATGACATACATTCTAACGAAAGAAAAAAGGTATCACTTACCTGATTCTTCATTTCTGAATCCCGGGATGAACTTGACCTGAAGTTCGATTACATTCTAGCGCAGAGGTGGGGAACCTTTTTACCATTAGAGGCCACATTTAAATTAGGAAGCAATAAGAGAGGCCGCATAAGCTGATTGACCTAAGAAAGTGACTTTTGTGAAATTATTATAGTTTTTCTATAGATTTAACAATTTATTGCATTATATAGAAAAAATAAAATATAATACTACAAAATTTTAAATATAATTTTTTATTCACTAAGTTAGTGACTTATTTGGCTTTGTTTTTTGTTTGACAGTAATTGTATATTTGGATCAAGCTTCGTAACACACAGCTTTAATTGATCCTCTAAATGTGCATCTGTAGTTTGCGTTCTTAAATTTGTTTTTATTTTTGACATGAGAAAATGTTGTCTCGCAACAGCAGGTACTTCCGAAGCAGGAAAGTAAACGGCGAGCATGTTCTCGAAGGCATGGATATTCAACAACATTTTTCTAGATTTCTATGGGATCCTTTTAAGCGTTAAAAATTGATTTGATGATACTCTCTATCTTCCCCTAAATCAATTAACTCCATTTGTAGTTTTGCAGGAGCCTCGGATATATCTATTAAATGTGGTTCAAATGCCAGTTTCATAGCAGGAGTGTGCTCGTCAAAATCAGAAAATCTTTTAGTATACTCTTCTATTAAACAATCCAAGACACCTACATATTCATCGCATATTTTATTTTCACAGTTCTGCTCATTTAACATTTTAGCTAGCTCCGGGAAGGGTTGTGCAGATATTTCCGATCGACAAAGCAATGTTTTGAAAAATGATAATTTTTTTCTAAACGCTTGGATCTTTTGCCACATTTCATAAATATACCTCGTTTCACCTTGCAGGCAAATATTTAAATTGTTTTGTTTTGTCATCATATCAGACAAAAATGCAAGGTTTCTGAGAAATACTTCATCTGATAGATCACATTATTTTCCTTGTTCTTGATAAAAGTTTAAAATTTGTCGTCGTAAAGACAAAAGTTTTATCAAAACCTGACCTGTTGATAGCCAGCGAACCTTGCAGTAGTATGGTAGGTCAACACTATACGTTTCCTCATCTAAAGAGAGCATCTGCCGAAATTCACGATGACGCATTGCATTTACGCGAATATAGTTGACGATGGCAATGGTTCTATCCAGAGTGTCTTGCAAAATGGTAGATTTTGCGCAAAGATTTTGCTGATGCATAATGCAGTGAAATGATATCAATTTTTTCAAGTTTAAGTTTTCCTTTTTTAACAAACCGACATCGGTTCGAAAATATCGGCTCCGCGAGTTCTTCCAGTTAGTGTACCCAACGCAAGTAGTTCTTCGTAACATTGAAAATCTTTAGTTATAGCACGAATAAAATATAAAACTTGTGCCGAATCTGTTTTATCAGTGCTTTCATCTAAAGCAATTGAAAAATAAACATCTTCATTTTGTATAATTGTATGAAGTTGCTCTGTTACATTTTGCGCTAATTCGTGCTGTCGATCTGTTACAGTTCTTCTTGAAAGAGGTAATTGTTTGTATTTGTCGACATTTCTTGGATCTAACATACTCACTGCTTCAACAATACATTCTTTAATTATTTCAATGTCACTAAATGGTTTGCCCCTTTTTCTAAGTATATGTGCTATTTTATACGTAACAGCAACTGCAGCGGAGTTTTGATTTACAAAGGCACTAAAAGATGCTTGCTGATGATGCTTCTCATTTTTCAACTTTTGAAGTGCAGCTTTTCGTGATTCACCTTCTAAAGCGAAATATTTATGTTCTTTATGAGTCAAATAGTGTTTATTTGCATTCGCTTTTTTTAAAGTATTTAAAACTGTATTGCACAACAAACACATCATTTTATCTTTCTCAGCAGTAAAGAAAAAATCTAACTCCCATTCTACATTAAATGTTCTGTTTTCATCACCTAATTTTCTTCTCTTACTATTTGACATGATGGATAAAAAAACGAATATCAAATAATATCTTCAACAACTGTTATAAGCCGTGTAACTGTTATAAGTACGCACTGTTAACTACAGTTTGCTGAAGATTGCAACAGGGAAGCGTTGAGAGATGCGAGTCAGAGAAGCCAAAGCAAGGTGTGACACTCAAATGGGAGATCTGAAACCAACAAATTTTGTAAATAGTATTTTGTAATTTTAATTTATTTTCAAATAAATATTACATAGAACATTATTCGTTTCTTTTAGATATGTAAATTACATAAACATTGTGGTATTTTCAGTAAAGAAATTTGTGGAATTTTCAGTCTTTGGTTGGATTTTTCGCGCAACTGTCATGGCGTTGATGTACAATAGTTGTTTTTTGAAACGAACTCTACCATTTTGTACTAGGTGGCAAAGGGCCGCACAAGAACCTCGCGGAGGCCGCAGGTTCCCCACCTCTGTTCTAGCGTATAAATACTGCAACTTTTATTAAGGAGAGTTCTTTGTATGAAGCAAAAATGATTTCATGAAAAAAGAAATAATAAACTGATACATTCCATTCTGCTTTTTTCTCATTATGCTTCATTTGATTGAATACTCATAAATCTATCATCAAATGCTCTCTATGCTTTTCCAAATTTCGTGATACTATTTTATTTAGAAAAAGCATAACAGATGTACGTTATTTCCGACTTTGCTAAATGAAATTGAAACACATGGGGGGTGGGGGGGACTAAAGACGCCAATAATTTTCTCTGTTGCTTCCTAAAAAGTAAACCACGTCTTTTTCCCCCTTCCTATTGCTAATTTAATGTATACAGTGATAACAGCAGTGCTGAATTTTTGTATCTCCTAGCATTTTATCCGATTCTCCGTCTGACTTATGTTTTATTTGTTCGTCATTTTGGTTTAAAAAGAAAACCCACTAAAGAAATGTATCTCTCGTCACCTAAATTACAGCAAATGAAAAAAAAGTTTTTTTTTTTATTTGGCTATAGGATTAAAGATATCTAATGAGCGTATGAAAGTTTTGATTATGAATGACGTTTGATCGCTGATTGGAAAATCGCTTGAAAATTCGATTTTGAAAAATGTGAAGCGAATTTTGAGAAAATCTACGTCCATGGCGTCAGTCAGGCTTTGGGCACCCCCGCAGTGCGGGGGTGCACGTTACGCCACTGTAAATGTATATCTTACCTCTTTTGCCTCTTTCTCTTCCACACGGCATCACGCCCTTCATAACAGCTTCTGTGAATTGCTGCATCCAAACATGGTTTGCGATTCCATGTTGATTTTTCGTGTCCTTATTGCCTACTATCACCTTCTGAATTTGTCGGTCGAATTCGGGAACACCCTGTATAAGCATTTAAATAAGATTCACGAAGATGCCATTTGAAAATTATTTACTTCATATATATTTACTTATATCATAAGGTTATCACATAGTTTATAATTATTATTAAGAAATAACAGATATATCTGGATAAAATTTGTTCTGAATTTTAATGGATCTTTATGTGCATAATGTCAATTATTAATGTTGATTTGCTTGTAATTGAAGCAACCTGCAGTATGGAGAAAATAGAGGCTCATAGAGGGATTAAGTTCCTTTATTTGAAAGGTTACAGCAGCCAGCACATTCACAATAGAATGATGCCTGCTTATAGAAAAAAGCGCGTAATAAAAATGGGTAAGTGAATTTCCAAACTGGCCGAAAGTTAGGCTTGAACGATCCTGGAAGTGCAAAATCATCACTCCAAGATGATTCTGTAGAGAACTAAATCCTATTAGGCCGAAGAGGAACCACCAAATGATCATGAATGAGATTGTTCTTAGTGGAAGTATCAATTTTAGAATGAGATTGGCATTTTCTAGAAAAAAATATTTATGAAGAACTTCGTATGTGAAAAGTGTCAAAGATGGGTTTCATGGTTATTGACTCCTTTTCAGAAGCAAATACAGCGCAACTCTTCAAGGGAGTCGTTGAACCTTTTTACAGCAAGACGAAGATGATTTTTTTTGGTCACCTGGTAATTCTATGTGAATCTTAGTTGTATTAATATGATCGAAATATAAAATAGGAGTGAGAGCGCAGTGATTCACATCCCTTCAAGAAGGCTAACGTGCAGAAGTATGCTAGGAAGTTTATATGATCTATTTTGGGGACTGTCGGAAATTCATATCAGCAGATTCTTTTTCTGTTTTCTGGATAAAAATCAGATCATCACCAGTGCCTATTATTGCAAGCCGTTGAAAAAATTGCATGAACAAATTGCGATTTTTACCTGCGATGTCTCTCGAAATACAGTTGGGGAATCAGTGCGATGGGACCTTGAAACTTGGACGCATCCCCCCTATTCTCTCGAACTCATTCTATGTAATTGTTTTTATTTACAAGAATTTAGCGCATTAAAGTTGTTCAAGGAGTGAAACAATGACTTTCGACATAATGTGCTTATCTGTAAGCTGCTAATAGGAAAGTTCACTGTTTGTAATGTAACGGAAATTTGCAATTGCTGAAGCGGATAGAATTTGCCTAGCATTTGTGTTAACATCCCCAAGAAGAATTTTGTGTAGAGGCAAGTGTTATTTTCATGAAATATAAAAACCATGCTTTTTTGATGGAGACATATTAAGACATTTAATTTTGACTCTATATGATCAATTTCGAGAGGAGCTTTTTTATAATAATTGCAAACTTTGTGTTGGCAGACTACCATCAAGTGTTATCAGTATTTCACATTTTATTTTCAGGCTGAATTATTGTAATTTATGGACATTACCGTACACGATATGTAGCTATATGTATGAAATCGAAATGAAAAAAAAAGAATCTGATTAACACGGTTTGCAGTATGTAACTAACTATACAACCAAATAATAAGCATCTTATACTTACTTATATTTATTGAAAATTAAATATTACTTTAAATAAGTTATTCATATGAGTGTAGAGATGGTACAAAAGTTTAAAGTTTTCTTATATAAAGATGATAACAATGTCACACATTTATTGCTTAATCAACGTTGCTGTGGTATTACTCATTTGAATATTGGCTATGTAAAGCTCCTAAATTCTTATCATCTTTAAGTGATGAAGAGCATGAAGCGAGCTAATAATCTGTACTCTTTATGTATTTAACCCTATCATGAACTAAGCTTGCAAATATGTGTTTTCTCCAAACAGCTGCAACTTCCCGGCTACAAAACTTTTGATTATTTTCCAGACAGCTTCTAGACAGCTGCACCATTCTATTAATCTTTATATTTCTGGAATGTAACCAATTTGGTTACTAAACTTTGATTATAATGACTAATAGATTGCCTAGATTATTTATTTTATTCTAAGAAGGTTTAATATATATATATATATATATATGAAGTAGGCGAAAGTTTTAATATAAAATGTACCTAAAGAGTATTAGCATAATGTACCTAAAATTTTGACAAAATTCAGCTCTCTTTTAAATTATAATTTCTTTAGATAGTTACTATATTAGGCTTCAAAAGAGCCTCTCAAATCCATAGTGTAATCTCAAGTAAGGAAGTGAGAGTTATTTAAGATCGCACTATGAAGAAATATGAGAGCTATTGGCGACGGACCTCATAATTTTGAACCTCTGTCAAATGACTTGTAGATTCTTTTGAGCTCGCACTCTTTTTCCAAACTGCAACACCGTGGTGAAGGGTAGACTTAGAGCCTCGACAGATTTAACGTGTATTAGACCTTTACATGGCAATTCTTCAATGGAACTAGGGCTCGAACTCATGACACGCCAACCAAGAGATGTTACTTTCTCCGTGGCTACTAATGTAGCCTAAAAGTACGACGTTAATAAAAAAAGCATAAATAAGCAAGTTTTTCGGAATAGTTTTACTAAAACCACAAAGAAAAGGACCATATTTCGAAAAGACGTTATATGCCATGGGGAGTTAAAGCACCGGTTGAGCGAGACGTTTATACGTATGCGTCAGCGGCAGTTAAGAGGTTAATTAAAATTCGAAATTACAGTTTTGTTAGTTCTCGTTTGCTGCTGATGCAATTTTGATAATCTCAATCAGTTGGCTTCCCAAATGTAGCATATACAAGTACATCAATCTTGTATCAGTCAGTACATCAATATATCTCACTACACCTGTCTTGGTGTGATGAGATATATTGTTACGAATTTGAATAATGCTTAATTTTATCTTAAAATAGTGTAATCAATTTGTATCTTGGTGTTTAATACGTTAACATTATTTTCTGTTGCATTTATTTTATGATGAATATTGTAATTTTCTAATAAAGCTATCCTTTACATTGTAATATCTTTTAAATAGAAACTTGGTGAGATATTGGCGATGCAGTCAAGTCGGCATCATTTTTGGCGACCAAATTTGGTAACAATGATCATGTTGGTGACAATATTTGGTGACCACATGAATGTTCCATTAAATCACTGAAGAAATTTATGACACCACGATCTATGACATAAGTGGACTTTTCTCGTGAAAGCACAAGAAGGTAACCGTGCAGACTATAAATGGCGGTCATTCGCCGAAACTGAATCAGTATTACATTAGCGGCTGCTTGCGGATATTATTTAATATTACGTCTTGTCTTTTTGCACACAGATAGTAGTATCTGAGCGCTGTAGAAGGTGTAAAAACCTTCTGGAACATTGTGCTAATTTTACGGCCATGTCCCATATTTTTATGGATTGCTTTTCGACAACAAATTCCATCGCTGTTAAGAAACTGTTTTGTTCTTTGAAGCTGATTGCAAAAAATCCATAAGCAACGATGTACGTAACAATATATTTCTGAAAACCAAATGGAACGCAACCTGTAGGGGCACTTTTAAATTTTCTTGCATCACCCCTTCTTTAGGCAAAACCCCGAGTGCCTGGCAATGGTTGTCCCTGATTAAAAGCAAGTCGTGTCTCCGGCATTGTCAAACGAAAGGTGGCCGTCACGCGACTACACCATTAAGTAGCATTTGAGCAAGTGATTGATGGGCCAAGAGACATGCAAATTTCGGCTTGGTTATCCGTTCCTTTTTACAACCGACATTATCATAGCGGGCTGTTGAATTTATTTGGCGGAATCGGTAACCAGGCAGATTTAGCTTAAGTGTTTGCTACTGGGCTTCCAAATAGCCGCGGAGGGCTTTTACTTCGATCGCTTTAAACGCGTGACTCTTTTAAAGGAATTGCTTTTTGTCCGAGACGATCACTGAAGATTGAATGGAAAAGTTGGCTTCGATTTTTTTTCCAACTCGTTCTATGTTTTTTTGCCACAATATGTTTTGTATTCTAAAGAGAGGCTCCTTTTGTGTTTTTGGCTTTTAGTATATGAGGAATTGTGTGCGGTGGAAGCAGCTTAGGTTTGAAATGGTTTCCTTCGAGTATGTACTTTGGTTTTCTTGCCTTTCAGAAAAATGACCCGATTTTAAGTATAGTTTCCTCTATTCTTTACTTTAAACATTTTGAAACACAGCAACATTTTATCCTTTCTCGGATACGAATAACATTTCTAGCATCAAGGAGTTTAGGCAAAATTTATTTAAGAGTATTGGAAACTATAAGATGTGAAAATAAAATATATGCATTGGGGGGTGGATCCCGGTTATACAGAAAAATAATTAATCTTTATCGAAACTTACTTGCATGGTTCCATGTTATGGAGATTATGAAAAAATTATAAAATTATTTCAAAGTTTAATACTGCCAAAAAGGGGTGTAATTTTGCAAAAAATGGAAAAAGATTTAATTTTGGTTAGGAAATTTTAGACTCAAAATAAAACTGTTTTTTTTACAATATAAGTAACTAAAAAGGATAATTATTGATAAATGAGTACTGAGAAGTACAATGTATATTGAAACATTTCTTAATATCAGCTTTCTCTCTCCGGCACCGTCAAAAAAGTCGGATCCAAGTTTTTTTCCATCTTCTGCTTCATCGTGCACCTGCAATTTTGACAGTGGATTTTTTAAAAAAAATAATATTAAGGTATCCGACTACCCTAAAATTGCGAATTTCGCCAAAAATTGACAATTTTTTTTTATGATTTTATTTTATAGGTCATCTTATTAGCTTTATAAAAATACCAAGTTTATTATTTCCCGTTTACTAGAACAAAAAATACAAGTGTTTTGGTAAAAGCAGATGACATTACTTTAAGCCAGATATATATGCCATACTTTAAAACGTGTTTTACTCAAAATGTGTGTGTTATTTTTGTCTTTTTTTGAAAATTCTCAAATGCGGTCAGCGATTGCTAAAAAAGTTTTGAAAATAATTAACTGAAATTTTTTGTGTATGTTCTGTATAATAGTGGAAATATTTTAGCCTTCAGATTTTTCAATCACTGTTTTATTGCAAACTTTATAGTCTCTTATGGTAATATAATCACTGTTTTTTTAAGTGATTTCATATAAGAACTAAGATAAAGAGCCATAGTTTTTGTAAAAATTAATATATCTCTTATCCTATAGGTCATTTCAAAAACGAATAACATAGCAACACATCAAAATAGAAAAATTGAAAGCATATTCATATAAACTTTTGGTACAGAATACACCACGTTTATGTTAGTTTTTTTGTCAATTTTTACCCATTTTTTCCCATTTTAGTAATTATAATTTCTTTTTCTCTTCTTAATTTTAGCATATTTTTCTTAAAATGTTCTAAACAAATCTAAAAACCACAAAAAATCTCCATATCTCCATTTTTCCAAAAAAAAGTTGTCGCAAGTAGTCGGATACCTTAAAGAAGCTGCTAAATGTACCGAATGCTTTCTCTTGTAACTATTTAATACTAGGGTGGATCCAAAAAAAAAAAATAAGGTTACAAGTCGAATAAGAAAATATTTACAAAAATACAAAAGGGAATTAAGAGGCATACGTGCCTATCACTTTTCGACACAATCACCAAGTCTATTTAGGCATTTATCAGAACGCAGAAGTAACTTGCTTAACCCATCTTGGTAGAAATCAGGTCCCTGTCCATTGAGCGAGGTCTCGGCGGATGTTTTCCCAGCACTGTCTGAAGAGAACCGTCTGCAGGATAAGTACTCCTTCAACCTCGAAAACAGGAAATAGCTACTAGGTGCCAAATCTGGGCTGTATGGGGGTGACTCCAGATTTCCCCCTTAAACCGTCGAAACAATTCCTGCATTACTTGAGCAATATGAGGCCTGGCAATGTCATGCAGGAGGATAACACCTTCACTCAACGTTAGATAACGCTCAGGGAACCCAGCGGGCACTCATCTTGGAGTACCACAGCACATCAGAAACGATGCGTTGCACGCTACCCTTACTCGGTCCCAGCTCTGACGAGATTTCATGCAGAGTTACCATTCGATCAGTTTGAAAATTTCTTCAACACGTACCGGTTGATTTCTGTCGTTGAAGAACTTAACTGGCAACTCCCCGTCATACTGCAGTTTTCAACTTCCTGTCTGCCTGATTGAAAAGAGCGGCCCATTTCACTACATGTTGTCTGTTCATTGATTCTTCACCATAAACTTCAACGATTTGACTATGAATGTCAAATGTGGATACATTCTTTGCCCATAAAAATCAGATCACGGCTCGCACTTCCAAACGAGACCAATTTTCTGAGTGTCTTGCCATTTCAATCGTCCTCAGTCGTCTGGGAACTTTCACTACCTACCCACACACCAGCTATATGACAAGTAGCGTCATCTGTCTCCACTTTGGGGAAAATAATTTCTCCACAACATGCAGTTTGAAATGCTGCGGCTTGTAAACTTTTTTTTGGATCCCCTCTCGTTGGTGTCCTCTAATCGCAATAATGCTGAAGAGTTCAAAAATACCTGTTATTCAGCAATAAAAGTTACTTTGACATTGCACCATAAAAAACTGAAATACCTAAACCTCAACCCCTTGTGGCAATATAAACCCCTTAGTATAAAAATTAATATTTTTATTTTTCCTTTCATCTACATACCAGAGAACCTCTTTCCCGCATAGGTAGGTTTTGAAATCCTATTCATCAAAATATTATTAAAACACACAACTATAGACATTCTGAAATGAATTATGCTTCTGCAAATGGTCCGAAACCTCATGTAAACTGTATGATTGCACATCATTGATATTCATCTTATCATATATTCTAACTAGACAAATTGTTATTCACATCAGAATAGTAATATTTGTAGCACAATTGCTGCTGAATAATACAATATGCTCTAAAATCAGGGTGAATGATAAATTACTTGGTATCATTTGATTTATGTGGCATTACTTCTCCACAACAGTTATAAATAGAGCAAGTATGCAAGGAAAACAGCCATGCAACGCAATTTATGTTCGAGAAAGGATAATTTATTGGGGTTAGACGATTGCGTTTCATACATATTAGCACGCACTTCGTACAACTGAGTTAATCCAATTTCTACAGTACACTTTTGTGTATATTTATAAAGAATGAAACAACCGCAGTAAGATAGTAGATATAGACACGAACTCGTGGCCTGTGCGGGCCATGATTCGAGTCCTAGGGCAATTGAAGACACTCCGTTTAAAAAAGCTGATGCACCTTAAATCCTTCAAAACTGAAATTCTTGCCGTTGGCGTGATGTAAAAGTTTGGAGATTAAGTGCTAGCTCAGGTCTTGTCTTCTTCATTCGACCAAGGTTCAAATTATGTAATGATGTTCGTAATGATAAGTTACATAATGATAAGTCCGCAGCCAATAGTCCTTATATTGCCTTAGAGTGTGATTTAAAAACCACTCGCTCACTTATAATGAATTAGTCACTAAGATTCAATATAAATGATACGTGAAATGATATTGGAAATTTCTTTAAATACTAACATAAATTGTTTTCCCTTTGTCATGCGTAATTGGTTACTCATTAGTCAAATGTCATAATAGTAAACTAAGCTAAATTATATCTCTAACTCTATTTCTAACATAAACTATTCACGAACACCAACTATGACAGGTAATAAGTGGAATAGCATCCAAAAATAGTGGAAAGTAAACTAGTTTGGGAAAAACTAGTTTGCAATGGAAAGTCTACAGGAATGTCACCTTATATGAATTTATGCGGAGGAAGAAATGCAAATTCTATTTGCTTATGTTCAGACGAAGTCAATTTTGTTTTCCTTTCGCATATCGATATAATGCAGTAAAGGGACAAAATACAAACTTTCAAAATAAAAAATATTGTTGAAGAAAATTAGTTTAGTGCCCTCAGAATAAATGTATTTTGCTTAGAGGATAAAATATATAAATAAACTTTTCTTGAATTGTTTTGTATTGCTTATAAATTTCGGATTATTGACATATAAAAACCACCTATTTATCGGGGGAAAAGCAATATCAGTCATTCTTTTTATTTAATATGTTATTTAACTATCACACATTAGAGTTTTCAATGATGTGTTTTAATCGGCGACATTGGCACATACTAGATACAAACGAAAATTATTCCGTTATTTTTTAAGCAACTAAAATAAAATGTTTGCTTGAGACTGCTCCCATTGAGTGTGTGTGCACAAAACAGACAATTGTTGTGACGGATATATAGAATTTCCTTATATACAAGGGTGGCCGATCCTTGGAGACAAAACCAATAATATTTTTATGACGTTATAGTAAAAATCATAGCCATACGAATGATTTCGAAAATGGTTGCACATTCGGGATACATTCAATCAATTATACCAATTTTCTATAATTTCAGAATCGAACTAAATATTATGGTAATTTTTGGAATTACAAAATTTTCCACAATCATCTAGCAAATTCTGAAACGATATAACATTACTCTAATTCGAGAATTATGCCCCCAATTGTTTTTGAAGCAATGCACTGTCATAATAGAAGGAAAATCTCTATACTTCTTGGGAGATAGTTTAAACAGGCGTCAACAGCTGCTGAAGTTATTTTAACTGTGTTTATTTCCATATTCTTATACTTTGTTTCTGAACGTTTTGATAAAATGTGCTTTGAAAATCCCCTTTCTAACAAATTTATTTGCATAACTTCCTTGTAAAAAAATCTATAATCTTCAAATCTGCAAGATAATTTTATAGCACCAAACATACATTGCGATGTTTTCAAGAAGAGTGCTAAGATAAAATCATATTTATGATCGAAAATACTCCAGTATTTATATATTTTGAATTTAGTAACATTCCGGAAGTAAAACATTTTACCCATTCATACGCATTTCTCCCTGAAAAGGTTATATTTTTCTTGTGTAAAGAATATTTCATGATTTATATATATATCTTATGCATCAATATATAGAAGTACAAAAATCCATTTTGCGTCATAAAAAGGTATTTTTTATACATTTAACAGCATTTATTTATGCAATACCTCTAAATTTTAAAACGGCTGTAAGAGCATAGTCAACATTGTTGCAAGCTCATTGCCAGCATTGTTCTGGTATGAGAGCGGTAGGTCACGAACTTTTGGCCGGTGTGTCGTGAGTTCGAGCCCTAGCGCCGTGGAAGATATCCCGCGGCGTATAGAGGTGCTGATGCACGTATGATCTGTTGTGGCTCAATGTCCTTATCGCATAATGTGGTAGTTTGTAGAGAGGTGGCAGCTCAGGTGTCGTCATCGTCACTTAATAGTAGTTCGAAATTACGAAGTCCGTCGCCAGTAACTCTCATGTAGCTTTATGCTGTAGTGCAGGGGTGGGCGGACTTTTCTAGGGTACGGGCTACTTCTAATGTTTTTAAGGTGTTGCGGTTCACTCAGTGGGTAAGTGTGGTATTTCTGTACTAAAATTGTATGTTTTTTCAGCATTTATTTTCGACATTGTACCCTTCTTTTAAAATATGACAAAATACTAGTTTTACTACGAAAACTCAAGTAACACAAAATTGTCAAGTAGAATGCTTGAATAACTATGAGGAACTGCTAGACCGTGGAACGTGATCGTATTCAATACATCGAGTTGAGAAGATACGTAAATTGATGAAACTGAAATCAACGTATGTAATTAATTTGTTCGCTACCGTGTGCCGCGTCATCGAGGGACATGACGTCAACACAAGCACCCAATCCCGTAGAATCGCGGGAAGAGCTGATCATTAACATTTATTCTCCCCTTAAGTCGGCGAGTGGGGAATTTTCCCCTTACAGAGTCATTGAAAGTGTTAAGGGTCATAATTCGCTTTCAATGAAGGTACATGCACCGCCTACACATTTATTGAATCATTTGCTTAAGTAAACACAGTCACATCGATTGTGAAAAGACTATTCTAAAATCTAGCTGGTATCAGGGTTCCATAAATAGGTTTCTTTTAGTATGTGTGTCTTAGTAAAGTCGGTCATCCCAAAATGTCTTAGTTGCCCACCGGTCGATCGCGATCGACATAATGCTTATCCCGGGTGTAGTGAATAAACACTTACTTGTATTGTTCTGGTTTCGAATCTTGATGCTGCTTAAAACCTACCACGTAGTGGGGCCGATGCACTCCAAATCTTATGAGGTTCTAAGTCATCTCGTTGACCTGATGTGGAAGCTTGTTGAGTGGGGATGCAACTCACGGCATTTGATCGAGTTTCAAATTTGTGAGGTCTCCGTCGCCAATAGCTCTTGCTCAAATTGCGATGTTAATAAACAACCAATCTATTTAAATTCTTAAGGCACTCTATCGTAAACTAGTATATACAGTTATACTAGCTCACATTAATGTTGAAGCATTATTTATCTACAAAAGTGACTCAGGAAAAAAGGGATATAATTTGGGGGCTTCCTTTTTGGCATATACCTTTCTAAAATCTCTTCAAAACATTTGATTTAATAAGGTAAATCTTGGCAAAAATAGTTAGGCAAATATCACGACATTTTATTAAAAGCAAAACGATATGCATCTTTTCATTTAGATTACCGACATTCACCACTTTCACCAGTTCCTTACTCAAATAAAAATCAGCACCTACTACAAAAAAAACCCCAATCTTTGGAGATCGACAAAAGAATAAAAGAATTCGCCACGTAGTAATTTGCCGCGACAGATTTGCAATTCCGATACGGATTAAGGCCCGTCCACGGTAATTGTCGTGGCCGAAAAGTCCACCTTCGTTTGCATAAGAATAGGTAATTTGTCGTCAGTGACAGTAATCGATGTCGCCGAGAAAGTCAGTTTGCTTCGTGTGACAAATGATGGCATGCCGACGCGTAATCAGTCACACGAATACAGAGGAACTGTCACAGAGAACGTGCGTGGCACGTGACATCTGTGGAGCCTGCTACGTTCCATCTTTACAATGCCAAGTATTTAACACCGGAATGGGTAACTGATAATTTAAATGGAGCGATGGGCTTGTTGCTGACGTTCTAAATGAGTTTTGGCGTGTGCATTTGGGATCTTATCTATTTTTTATTATTATAATTTGAAGCATTAAATCATCTTGAAGGAATCACTATGGGATTGATGCGTGTGGAATAAAAGGCCTGTTCTGAAGGCATTCTTTCATGCTTGGTGAAATTTTGATTTTCTGTGTTTGGCATTTTTGCACGTTTAATCTTTTAACTATCAGGCTATTTTGATGATTTGGATACATAAATTGTGAATTTTTTTTTACTGCGAAAATCAAATGTTTAGTGCAAAATAAAATATACTCATCAGTTAAAAATTTATATTTTGAATTACTTGCAGAAAATGTTTAGTACAAAATAAAATATACTTGTCAGTTAAAAATTTATATTTTGAAGAACTTGCAGAAAATGTTTAGTACAAAATAAAATATACTTGTCAGTTAAAAATTTATACTTAGAATTACTTGCATAAAAAAAAATGTTAAGTTTTGTAGCGACTACATATTTCCTTGAAGTGGTTGCCCCACAGCGTGGCTGTGGAAAGTTCGTTTCCAGTAGAGTATTATTTTCTAAAAATGTAAAATAAAAATAAATATGAATACTTATTGGGGTAGTCCAATAATTCAGTTTTGTGTGAATTAACTGGAAACAATTTTTCAAGTACAGATCAACTCCGCAATTATTGCACCCCCCCCCCCCCCCACACACACAAATCGTGTTTCTTTCTTTTTCTTTTTTACATTTGCATCCCTTTTTGAGCAAAAAACTTTGCAGTGTCTTGTAGCCTCACGTTTCACAGGAGTAGGAGGAATATGTTATATTAAAATGTCGTTCAGTAAGACGGGCAGGGTTATCTACTACAGGTGGTCTGCCGGGAATCTTTTGTCCAAAAAAAAAAGCGGTATCATTACATTTATGTAAAAACTCTTCTTCTTGTATTGGAAATTCTAAAAATGTAATATGTTTCCCAACTGCATTTTTATAGAGCTAAAATGAGCTTTAGAGCAAAACATTACTCCGTATAATATTCGGGCGTGACATTTTTGAGCACTACTACATGCCCGAGATTATCTCGAAATGGCAGTTAAAAGGTTAATACTATACGTTTAAAGTAAAAAAAGAACCAATAATATTTTCTCTTTTTTTTGCATGTTTTGTAACATGCCATCCATAGCCTTTGTTTTAATTTGAAGTGATGTTTCATTTTACAAAACGTTTTGACCAGTTAAGCAAAAATAAATTTTTTTAAAAAAATTACATCTCTCTTTTTGTATTTACTAATGTTGTTTATCCCTACCATTTTATTTTTTCTGGGCTCTAAGAATCTCTAAATATTATGCCAAAAATTAAGTGCAATTATGTTAGTCAAGTTTTTTCTGTTATTTTGCGATAAAACAAAAACCCAGCTCTTCCCTCGCTTATATTTCCTTATTTCCAAATTCAAGTTCCAAACTTAAACAGCAAAAAAGCTTCTCTGACTTCAATTATTTCAGCAAGAGCATTTGTACGCAAATACACGAACACGTTTCATACAATGATATTAAGTTTTTGTTTATTTAAATTTTGCTTGAATTATTAATTTAATTATGGATTTTTTTCATTATTGAACATTTTGAGGGAGTTCGTAACTAGGATGATAGAGAGTAAAATTAACTAAGCCCTAATTGTTATTATTAGAAAATTTTTAAAGTTGTTTGTTGCCAACTATGAATATTCACAATTATAATAATCTTGAGAATATTTCAATGCAGTGATGCAAAAATGGTAAAAATTAATGTTTAACAATATGAAATTTATTGGTTGGTTTGAATCAAAGTCATTTTTTTAAAAATATTTTGTGATGAATCCAACAGTTTTCAGTTAGTACTACAGCTTATCATTATATTAGTTTCCATAAATTGCCATACGAAGGCTTTGAAATCAAGCTAAATTTAAGGAACAGTATATAATCGCCATTATAATAATAAAAAAATCTGGTCTTGCTGTGAAATTCACTATGTGTATTACTGAGGTTTCTTGATCCTGAATTTTAGGTATCATTATGAGTTTGAATAAATTTAAGGATACAAAATTAGAAATAGTAAAATTTCTAGAACACTATAAGAATTTTACAAACTTATTTACAGTGTGTTCCATCATTATTTGGACAAACTTTAAGAAGAGGAAAGCCACATCACAAGGATTCAGATTTGCATAGCAACCCATGATCGGAAACGTTTTCGTTGGATGCTAGGTGGCGTTGCTTACAACAGCATTGGAGGAGACAGACCTGCATTAACCTGTAGATACCTTTCACGATACAATCTATCTGTGTATTGCTCATGCATTTACTTCTGGAAATACGTAAATCAAGTGTATATCTGCTAGCTCGGTGCTCATAAAACTGCTCTATACTCCTCTGAGGTGATGACAGCTCAAATGACTGCGGTAATACAGGTCTGTTTCTTCCAATCCTTTTGAGAACACCTCCTAGCGCTAAATGAAGACGTTTCCAACTATAGGTTGATATGCAAATTTGAATCCTTATGATGTCCTCTACCTCCCCATAACGTGTGTTCCATACAATCATGGGTTACCCTGTATACTTAAGAGTTTATATTAGGGTAACCTCTTAATATATGACGTAAGGTCACTTCATGCCCTCCTAATGTAAGCACAAGATGAGGCTTTGACTAGCAAAGCGACTGATAGTTAGTCTGAGGTATCTGGTTTGGTACAAAACACTTAGCAACTGGTCCTGATATCCTCGTACACTGCATGGTGACACGAATTCTGTTTTCCAGGTGGAAACACAAATGTTCAATTGAAATCACAGTAGGGGAATTTGGAAGCCAAAACTTCATTTACTTCGCCAGAATTTTTCTCGAACCATTTCCTGATGATTTGGCTAATGAGACATAGTGTTAAGTAACCTGTTAGTAAACGCCATCACCTACTAAGAATACTGCTGTCATGAAGGGGTACACCTGGTCCATAAAGATGCTCACATGATACTCAGACATCAGAGAATGGACTATGTAAATGGTGAATCACGCGTTATGAGTTTCAGGGAAACATCACCAACACCATAATGCTGTTGCAAACCTTATATACTCGGCAAATCATTATCCATTAAAATGACAGAAAAAAACTGATGCAGTGTATAATATCACGTTGTGCTTAAGAACTTCATCCAGATACTGAATAGTCGTCACACAATCCCGTTTATAGACATTAAAGACAAGGACCAAAGAAATTCCTGTTCTCATCCTGAAGCTTCCGCCTCAGATTGCATGATATTCGATGTTCTTGGATTGATTGCATGTGCCTTGTTTTCTGTAGACCCTTTCACGCCTGTCTTCTGAGTTCAGGGTCACTTCCATAAAATAACGCAGGTCGAATCAATCAAATTAGATATTGCCAACACTGATTTAGTCGTTGCCCTCTGGATTGGTGAAAAACACAAACTTTTGGTAACCAGGCATACAAATTCATGTGTATTCTGCAGCAGATATCATCTTCCCAATGAACGCTTCAACCCTTGATAGCATAATAACAATGACTGTCTTTTCGATTCTATTTGGCTAGAGTGGCCAGCCATGGTTGTTCAGATAATTCCTTGGCTTATTTTTTATTATTTCCATAATAGTAAAATGAAAGAGTATTAAGTACGAAGAAGAGAGACGCGTCTGTGTTTGACTGTCCAGTTTCAAAGGCATCTAACAGAGTTCCATCGCTCACTATCTGCTATTCGTCCTGTGATAATCATTAGCCCGTTTATCTTAAAAACTAATTGTTCGAAAGTCTTACACACTTTCGATAAGCTCCTAACCCATCACAATGATAGCTTTTTACACGACTGCTTTTTTTGGATATTTCTCGACATAAAAACGCAATGAGCTGCTAGACAATGTACTTTAAACTCCCCTCTATCTCTGCAGTGAATTGCATTATCTCAAATTTATATTGGTTTTCCTGAAATAAACATTTTCCTTGAGCATAATTTTTGAAAGTTTTATTTATATAAATATACAGTCGACTCTTGCTAATTTAAACTTTCGATGATACGAACCACTCGCTAATTCGAAGTATATGCTCAGCCCCTAGAAAAACTATGATATTTTGAACTAAACAATACGTTTTGGACACACTCGATATTTCGAAGTAAAATCTGTGGCTGGCATGAATACAACACGCGATAATTCGAAATGATCTGGTAAACCTCTCAACAATCCAAACACTCACTATCATGTAGCAAACAGGTTGGAGCTGATAAGTTTTGTGTTGTATTGCTCTGCTTGTCTTCCCTGTAACGCAGTCTCTTTGATTGCCACATTGGAGTTGATTTCGATAAAACTCTGACAGAAGCTTAAGTGTCAATCAAAAAACTACGCAACTTTTCCCTTCAAAATCAAGCTGATGCGGATGTTTTTCAAGCTTTATTTATTCTCGAAATGTCTTATGACAAAGTTAGATTGAATGCCATAAAACAAAAAAAAGATGACATATTTTAAGCAAAAAAAATTCATTATATACAGTATGTATTCCTTTAATAGTTGTTTTTAGTACATAAATGTATTCTTTTTATACAGGACGTTTAACTTCTGTATAATATTTATCCTGTATATAATATGCACTTTTTAAAAATACTTAAAAATAATTTTATACAAATGTACAATTGTTGCTTTATTACATAGTTTCAAATTTAAATGTGGTAGAAAAAATTTATCTTTGTGTATTTTAGGAGTTTTTTCCTACCCTCTTGAAAATTCGAAGTTTTTCTTTGGTGGATTCAACTTCGAGTAATCGAGAGTCGAATGTATATATATAATTTTTTCCTTTTGTAATTCCCCTTAGAAGTCCTTTTTATTCATTTTGGTTCTTTCTTCTCCAAGAAATCCTACTATCCAGTATTTTATTAAGTTTTTATACTAATACCTAAACCAGGTGCTTAGGATATATATTAAGACATACCACATTAAGAAATTACATCAAAAGATATTTTGTAAAACATCAGCGTTAAGATGAATTTCATTTAAATACAAAAACTAGAGTGTCTACTTTGTTCGCTCTGTTGTATTGATTCAATTTCATCATTAACAGCAATTTTTTTTCTCATCTTCACCACACTTAACCAACTTTTTGATTCCCAAGTCCCATTATTTATTGTCGGCTGTAAAGTAACTCGACCATTAGCGAAAGACCCAAAAATCGCAACATAAAAACAGAAGACTCCAAACGATAAATATCCCCCAACACGTTCCTCCTAGCCCTTTAAAAATGTTCCAACTGATTAATACTCGATTCCACAAGCCTGGAAGAGCGGGAAATTCCAGAACTGTAATTTTCCCTCTTACCTTTTCTCTTACATATGATAGAAAAGAATTATACGGACTATACGTCAAAACGATGAAAAGGGGAAGGGGTAGAAAAAGGGTTGAAAATCCCCCAAAGTAGGGGGAGTGAGAAGGGGTTGAGATAGAGAATAAAACATTACTCCTAATTTTCTTTTTTTTTTGAAAACGATGCTCCAGAGAACTTAGTTGAGTGTTAAAAATTCGTCTCGCCATCTAACTTTTCCGGCTGGGAGCCGTATAAAAGAAATAAAGATGGAAAAATAAGGGGTGGAAAGGGAAAAAAATCTGGCTTCCTGCAAACAATTTGTTTTTATTTTCGAAGTAAAAGAGGAAACACAAGTCGAAATAAAAGAGAAAGGAAATTGATCATTACCTCGCCTCTTTAAATCTTAACTTGGTACCCAACCAAGTTTCGTTATGGGCAGCACGCGAACGCAGTGGGGACCGAATAATAATTTTGGAACAAAAACCACGCACATTGAAAAGATAATATAAATCTTTGTTGGGTAAATAAAAAGTTGAACTATGATTTCCTTATTCGTGTGCTGCTGACAAAATCACGTTTTCCCTGTAATATTCGCTGCGAATGGTTTTTTAATGCCTACTATATTAGTCCACACACTCTCTCCCTATATATATATATCTTGCTCAAATTTTCAATCGTGAATAAAACACTTTTTATTCATCAACTCAAGTTCAAATACATTTTTTAAAACTTGTAGTGGATAATACTTAATGTTAATACAGTTTTTCAAAAGAAAAAAAATTTAAAAGATATTTTAAATTTGTATCTTGTGTTTTCCCCAAAATTTTGGACCCTTTTGGAAAAATCCCTTTGATCAAATTTTCAATCGTGAATAAAACACTTTTTATTCATGAACTCAAGTTCAAATACATTTTTTAAAAACTTGTAGGGGATAATTCTTAATGTTAATACAGTTTTCAGAAAAAAAATTTAAAGGTATTTTAAATTTGTATCTTGTGTTTTTCCCAAAATTTTGGACCCTTTTGGGGAAAAGAGGTCGGAAAAAACTATGAACAAATTAGTTCAAGTAACGCGTTCACGTAATAACTGAAAAAAATTTCTGTTCATTTTTGAACAATACCTTTTGTTATTACTTATGTCACTTGATCGCCAGTAACATCAGATCAAGGTCCACGAAATTCGTCGCGGCGAAGGAGTAGATTTTTACGCTTGTCGTTAGTCTTAGCTTTGAGCACCATGCAGGTGGCATTGCAATTTTGCTCGGTTCTACCAGAACTTTTTGAGGAAGAATACCCAGGGGGTGGTCAGGGCCTCCCACCTCTCTTCCCCTACCACTAACCTCACGAAAGGACTTGCGGCTCGACGACTATTTAGAGTACCACCATGCCTCTCTCTCGCGCGCGAAGGCACTATACATTTACAAATATCCCTGCCTTCTCCGGGATTCGAACCCCAGCCCTACGGTACCGCAGTCAGCGTCTCTAACTACTGTACCGGATGGACAACGAACCATATCTACTTTGCATGAATATTATAATAACTGTTATCCTCTAAGCGTTTTAGATTTATGAATTAGATTTTAGTTATTAGTGTTTCTAGCTCTCTTCTCTCTCAAATAAACGGTGGTATTTACTGAAAAGTAATAAAAACGTATATATATATATATATTAGACTATAATAAGAAGAAATTGCAAATATATAATTATTTCTTGCTTCAATCTTGAAAACATTTGTATGCGTATTTTAGTAATATATGTGCACATTTTTAAAATTTAAAAATATGTTTAAAATTTAAAAACAAAATGTAATTTGTAGACACCATTTTAATTTTTTGCTCATTTAAAAATGCATTATTTCATTTAAATAAATACTATAGTTTAGACTCTTGAAAATAGTATGTTTATTTTATGGTTACATCTCTAGCAAGAATTGAATAATAAAATTAGCGGATAGTATTGAAATATATATTTTTTTCAAAGTCTAAAAATATTTCTGAGTATATGTTTTATTAAAATCTTTATTCGAACCATTCTTATACAATGGTAAGAAACACTCTTTAAAAAAGATGTACGAAACTGAATAAATAAATAAGACCTTTCACATTTATTCTATCCTTAAATAATTTCCATACCAATAAATAAATGTAACTTATACTCATACAGGTGAAATAGATAATTAGATACAGATAAGATTAAGATTATTTTCATTAATTTGATAGGTATGGATAGGTATCTAAAGGATTGTGTGTGTGTGTGCATTCATTTTTTCAAAGATATTCTTGCTTATGATGACGTATGATAAATCTACAATCTGTCAGCTGTTTAGTTAGAACATTGAATAGCATATATATAAATTTATAATTTTTAATTAATTCTTAAATGACAAAAATTATTTGAATACTAAGAATTAAAATTGATATCTTAACTTTTAGAAGCAAAATAAATAAATAAATGAAACAGAGATAAGAGAGAATGCTGCCGGTATTTATAAATACTGCAGACTGAGCACTTTATATAAAAAAAAATGATGGCGGCTTTGTAATACCTCTTGTACCCCCTCTTGTCTACGTGGGGACCCAGCTAAAGGTGAGGGAGGAAGTGAAGGAAGATTCGACATGATAATTTCAAATTATTTATTCTCAATGTTTAGATCAACTGAAAAACAATTCAATGTGAATCATAATAAATAGGATGTTTCCGATCAATCAACAGAGGGAGGGAACGACAATCGCGTTTTTGGAGAATGCATCTAATAAATTATCTAACCACTTTACAATAATCAATCATCTACCTCAATATGGTTTTACATGGTAGATATGTAACTAATTGCCACTTAACCTCCTTAATACTTTAAATATCAAACGTAATGTGAAGGTGACTAATACCTGAACTGTAGGCAGTCTTCTTATCAATATTAAGACTTAATCCTTCAATATCTTTATCAATATCACCTTCCTGTCTTTAATCTCTCACACGGACTTTCTAACCTTTTTCGGTATTCTTCTCCTTGTATCTCACATGTCACCTTTATTTAACTAACTTTCTAACCCTCTAATTTTCAAACCTTTTCACTCGCAAACCTGAACTATATATAATAAACTTAATTTGCATATCACGTCTTCTTCTTAGGAGAAGATTGATGTTTTTAATAGCCCCAAAGATTTCCCAAGAGGGTTAGTGAAAGAACGTGTATAGATCCGTCACAGCTTTACCATTTTAATGGTCATCCAACCTTCACATTTTTTGTTTATAATATTGAGAAATTCCTATGGAATGTGTGATGGATAGAAGTTTCGAATCCATTGTTAATAAAAGAGGTCACATACTTTTAAAATGCATTCAAAATTACTTACATCTACTCGAGTCAACGAACAATGAAGCATCTCAACAGTCTTCCGCCACTGATGCCAAAGAGGATAGATTGTTAGGTTTGGCCTTGTAGAATCGTGAAACCGCATCGCGGAACTCGAGACAAAAAGTATGTTTACCTGCTGAACGACAAATATCCTCACGGGCAGTGTAACAACGTTTAGAGCAGCATGAACTGTCTGTTCAGTGATTATTATTGCAGGTTCTCTTGACATCACAGTGGCAGTGGTTTCTCCAAAGGTTCAATTCAGTGATCCTTTCAGACGATGCCTTTTCTATGTGCAACATTGTGATGGACATAAGGGCACAGAGGAGAACGCATATAGCCTGCTTGTACGATGTTATACGAGCCTTATGGCTCATGTGATGGTATGGGCAGCATTGGGTATGCGCCTCTAGAACAGTGCTTTCCAAAGTTTTAATACTTGCGACCCAATATTCAATCAAAATTTTTATTGCCTCCCCCATACAATAACAATGATTTTCATTCAATAATACACTTTGACACTTGAAACGAACCTTCTTCCCTTCTATCCTGTGACCCTGCTAAAGGTGTGGAAGGAAGTGAAGGATGATTCGGCATGATATAATTTCTAATTATTTTATTTATCACTTTAATTGACTCAAACACAAATCAATTTAACACTATAAATAGGATGATCCAGTCATACAACAGAGGGAAAGGACGAGAGTCGCGCGCGCGTTTGGGAAGAATATATTTAATAACCACTTTATAATAATGGTTCGTTCCTAATATCCAATTCCTTTTAACAGTAGATATGTACTTAATATCCACTTAACGACATTGATACTGTAAATATCAACGTAATATGAAGGTGACAGTTCCTGAACATAGGTTGTCTTCGAATCAATTCAAAATATCTATATCTCTTCCTTAATATAATCTTTTACAAGAACATTTTAACCATTTATGGTAAAACTCACCTTGTATATTTCTTGTCACCTCTAGTTAACTAAATTTCTAACCTTCTAACTTTATGTTATCTATTCTCTTCACTTCTAACTCACTAACCCTTTTAACTGCCAACTAGAAATATATATAATAAAGCTAATTTGCATTCCACGTTTCCGTCTTAGGAGAAGATTGGTAAATTTTGCTGGCCGCAAGAATACCCAAGAGGATTATTAGTAAGAGGTCGCGTATAGATCCGTCTCACATTAAAGCTACAATACGACTTTAAAATGTTGAGTGCCTTTGGCGTATATATAAGTCTCGCTCAGCATAAGTGTTGATTACCCCATACGTATGTATAAGTCTTTCCGAAGTGCGATCTTTTCTGTGCACTGCTATCCATAAAATTATTCTGAAGGCCTTAGAATGCAATAAAATGACATTGGCAGCGTTTGCGAAGGATTTACTTATTTATTCCTTTTCTTCCCCCCCCCTCCCCTAATGCATCACATACGTGCGCCTATGTGGAAAACGGGGGCACTGGAAACGGGGGATAGCGAATCTCGAAACTTTTAATCGGCAGTTAAAGAATTAATTATAAACCGTACAAACTATCAAGATAAGTGTTATTTTTGGTATATAATTTTATATATGATAGCCCACGGGCACTAATAATTATTAAATTTATTCTTAACTTAGTATTGTTAAATTAATAATAAAATACATTGAGCAGTGCCAATACATTTATTTGTGTAGTATATCAGTGCAAATGTGTATTTTATTTTTGCATTTTGTTAGATTATTTTCAATAAATTAATGTTGTTTAAAAATAATTTTTGTTTTCGACTTCTCAATATGCTCGTGCCGCCCGGGAAAGGTTCACCCCACAGTTTGAGAAACGCTGGACTAAAAAACTAGTGAAAGTCTCTATTAAATTACAAATGAACTCATTTTCAAGAAGGTTTTCCATCTAAGCCATTAAGCAATTCTTTTCCTATAATAAAGTCTATTAAGTGGGTGATAAAGCTGTATATATAAGTAAACACCGTCTCATTGTGTACATTTCCAATCTCTCTTATTGATGTCAAAGAAATGTTTTGATAAGGAAGAACCACGTTATTCATTTGAAGAATTAAGAAACAGCGCTTTCTATGTAGACATAGACGATGAAGATGATGGATTGCGTACTGGAATATTGCTTGAAAAAAAATTGAAAAGAAAAAAAAGTTAAAAAAGAACCGTCATCCCATGTTATTCTTAAGCACTTAAATTTTTTTTTCTAGGGGTTGATATGAAAATCAAGACTTTCTTTTAGTCAGAAAGTTTAATTTTAATTTATCTGAATTTCTTGAATTTTTTTATATTAAAATATCGTTTTTATAAAACTTATGTAATATTTTATTTTTCGTCCAGTTTTGTAGTGACATATGCGATATTATATGAATTTATTTAAAAATATGTTCATAAATTATAAATAATATTTTCGCTTTCATTATACAGCTATCGGTTTTAAGTTAATCGTGAATTGTTTCATAATAATTAAATCTGAAGCAAATATATTTTACGTTCTTTAGATACTGAAATAAATGCGCAAAAATGAAAAGCTGTTTTTTTTATCACGTATATTAAAATAACTTTTTTACTTGTTTATTTATATAAATATCTTATAAAATTTTCTTTTATCATTCATAAAATCTCAAATTTTCAAAAAACGTACCATCTTATTTACAAGAAATATCCATTGTTATGTATTGTGTTGGTGATAAATACATAATACATAGATATTGAGCATATCCGCCATTGAAACTTTTATGTATTCTTTTCAAGGATTCTATAGAAATAGCTGTACCCAATGCCGAACCAGCAATTCCAGTTATTGTATATTCCAGCGTATTATCCCCACTATGTAGTATAACTCGCATCTCTACTTCCAAACGGCATTACAAAAAAAAAACAAAAACAAAAAAAAAAGATATTTTCACCATATAACGCATATTCCTTTTTTTTTTTTATGAAGAAAAAACTGAAATGTACATGTACAATGCTCTTATCTTTTGACAGAATTAATTCACATAAAAACAACAGGTCTATATATGTCTTTTAACATTAGTACTAACTTATGCATGTGAAAATTGTTCCATGTCTCGAACGAATGAGAACATGATAAGTATATACGAAAGGAGGATTTTAAGATTTATTTTTAGAGGTATTCAAGAAAATGGAACGTGGCGAAGAAGATCAAATTTTGAGCTCTATAACTCATAGAAAAAATCTGACATCGTTAGCTTCATAAAAATTTAATGAATTAAATGGACAGGTCATGTTGTCAGAATGGATGAAGACCGCACCACTAAAAAAGTATCCAATGCCCAACCAATAGGCACACGAAAAAAAGGGCAGTATAAATCTTAAACGGATTGATAGCCTAGAAAAAGATCTCTTAGTTTTGAGAACTAAGAATTGGAGAACACTAGCAAGGAAAAAAGCTGGCCTGGAAAAGGCTTCTTGAGAAGCCCTCCTACCCTGGGCAGTTGAACCACTGAGGAAGGAAGGATAAAAAATAGCTCACGAAATATTTGACTTCACGTAGTGCTTTTTTGCTTAGCAAACAATGCCTATATCTAATTTCTCGCAAGTGTTTTAATTCAAGTGCTCGAGAAGGATGGATGGACGAAAACAGTGTAAAATTGTGGGTAAGAAATGGTTATCAAAGGCATCAAGGACCAGAAAAATTTATTGTTGGGGATATGTTTAGATCCCATCTAACGGGAAATGCGAAGAAATTTGCTGACAGAGTGCACCGGTAGGCATGCCTGTTACTTCAGGCGAATAAGCATCATCAATTCAACCTTTATATGTGGTATCAACAAACAAGCCAAAGCAAATTAACTTAAGTTAAACTTAATGTTACATCTGCTTCAAATTGTATGTGTGTACGTATATGCACACACACACACAAAATCCTCAACCGTTTTTAAAAAAAAAGGTACGAACATGAATTTTTAGCGCGTTTTTCACGTAGTGGAACAAAAGCGCTATTAGGACGCAAATTTCGTTTCGTCTTCGTCTTCGTTCCATATTTTGTCGTACCTTTTCCTCAGCCAATAAGCAACCAATTGACCTCGAGTTTTCGGCATTTGGTCGCATTTGTGCCCTAGCTGAGCCGAATCATATTTAAATTTAATCATTTTTAATTTTTTTTAAGTACAGTACACTATTTTCTGTTAGTAAAAAGTTCATTAGTTGCATTATTGTAAAATACAACATGTGAAAAACGAGCTAAAATTCCTTGCCATGCCAATGATTGAGATATCTTGTTTCTTTCTTTTTCTTGTAAATATGAGAGAAATTTTTTAAAGATATATGAAACATTCTTCACACATAACATGTAGAGTGTACTTATAAAAATGAATATTCAGTAGTTTTTGTGTTCCACACAATTGTAAAATAAAAAATAATGAAAGTAAACAATGACAAATAAATTAAATAATGAAACTTTAAAATTGAAAATCAAAATAAAATTCTTCCATTTTCACTTTTTTTTCGCATTATGCTTAGTTATCAGAGACAAAAAAAAAAAAAATGTGCCTTTATTTGGAATATTTTTGGTACAAAAATTGGCCACTTAAGGCAGAGGTGGCCAACCCATGGCTCGTGTGCCCCATTGTGGCACGGCGGAGTTGTAACAGTGGCACGTGAAGACATACAGAAAATTTTAAAATTTTTGAATACATAATAATAAATAATTAGTTTCTACAATTTTATTGAAGTAAGGTTATCTCAGAGAAAAAAAAACCCTCGAAATTTGGATCAAATTATGTTTGTAAATAAATGTTTTATGCTATTAACGCAATAAAATAAATATCACTCAAAACTAACTGATGTGCACCTATAATAACCTAATTTTTTTAGCATCTGCAAAAGCTAATCCTAACATTTACGACTTCGAAAAAAAAAGTAGTAATTAAAAAGCCGCATTAAGTGCTGAGCATTTAATAATGATTTTGAATTAAATGATCAAAGTAACTCATTTTTTATTTTATACCTAACGAAATTGACTGAACTTGTAAAAAGTTAAAAAAACAATAAAACGTAAGTTTATACTTTCATCTTATTTACTATATTATTTTTAAATTCCTACTATACGTAGATTTGCATTAAAAAATGTGCTATTTGCGTAAAAATCCCATAATAAGCCTATAAGTAACATTTTTTTACTTTCCATTTTTGTTTTTTGGAAAAGTTAGAAGTTGCATGCATAATTATTTTTTTTCAAACAGTGGCTCTCTTCCCAAAACGGTTGGCCACCTCTGGCTTAAGTGGTTAAAAGCTATCATTTTTATAACCGGCTCATAACGCTCACCCGCAAATTTCGATATTATGTTTTTTTTTATTGTATGTATGCATAACAATATTTCACGCTTTAAAAAGGATTTCTTCTGTCTTTTGTCATTCGTCGTGCCATTAACACCATTTCATCATTCACTCCACTAACTCACTGACACTCACTCCTGACAACAAACCTTATTATTATCATTCCCTCAATGTGCGCTTGGTGGTAGCAGTAATCTATTCTTAGTCTCACGTCATTTGTCTTTTTCCCTCAAACATTCCAACGATACCCAAATGTAACCCTTGCCAACAGCGGGTATTAATCGCATCTATCGCAACAAAAGGGGATGGGAAAGAAAATATTTATCACTTCGGAAAAATAAAATCAAAAAAGAAATTACAGTAGAAAACTGGAAGAAGAAAAGCAAAGAAAGGGAGATTTTCCAGTATGCCTTTCCGTAATCTCCGTGGAAAGAAGGAACGATAGAAAATAAGGACTGTGGTATAAGGGGACGATAAGCTCTGGACTACTTCTACTAAGAAGGGGTTTGCACGCAAACTGCACATCAGACAGTTCGGCGCCAAACGATAGTCCTCTTACAGGGGTCCAGAGAAATATTACGTCGGATTCTTTAATGAAGGGGCCTTGCATAACGCCACGTGCATTTTCGATTTTTTTTCCTTCTTTCCTTTATTAATGTCGACGATATTGGCTTCCGTCCAGAGTAGAGCATACACCACGCGACCGCTGAGTACACACGTAAAGTTTTTTTTCTCTGCATTGCATGGGTTGTTGATAAATTACGCGTAAATAACATTAAAATGGATTTTTGTGTTTATTTTCGCTCAGTACCTCCAGTTTTTTTTAAAAAAATTTTGTTTATATTTTTTATGGTGGAGAATGCAAATGTTGTGTTGTAGAGCTGGGTATTTTTAAATATGTATAAGAGAGGAAATCATTGTTTTTCGATGAATTTATTCAATGATGGTGAGGTAAGCTTTAAAAATTGCTCTAAAGGATCAATAAGGAATAAAATAAAATGCTAGGCAGTTATCGATGCTTTGCTAGATTCTATAAAATAGTAGTAATATATTTTAAATATTCGTTGCCAACAGTGTATTTTTGAAAATATTGTAGAGCAAAACAGGGGAGGTTGACGGATTTTAAGAATTCTTTAATTTCATCTTATGCTTGTTCCAGGTTTGTATATAAGAGAAAGCTTGGTAGTAATTTGATATT
Source organism: Trichonephila clavata (assembly GCA_019973975.1). Taxonomy (NCBI): domain Eukaryota; kingdom Metazoa; phylum Arthropoda; class Arachnida; order Araneae; family Nephilidae; genus Trichonephila; species Trichonephila clavata. The sequence goes on along the minus strand of BMAO01009882.1, from coordinate 47,709 downwards.
TGTATCAGCAGCAATTCGAATCGTTGCATAGTTAAATTAATAATTGTTGCTAAGTTTATTTCATAGAAAAAATAAGGCAATATATACCCTTATGTAATTTTTATAATGGTATATGTATGTATTGGTTGCATCGTAAATGTTAAAAATTGAAAAAATAACGAATTTTTTGAGTTAGTAAATATTTATTTTACAAAAAGGCGTGTACTATTTCTTTGCTTATTTGTATATAAAATCTCTAGATTTTGAAGTTAAAGACAGATTAATAGAATCTAAAATTTTATGTCAAAGTAAAAAAAAATTATATCCATATGAAAAGGAGAAAAATAATTTCATGCTATAATTTTTATTTCGATGTTTATTTTATAAAATTAGATATTTTTAAAGGACTTCCATATATAAAATAAACCTTTTGACTAAAGTTAGAGTAAGAAGAAGTATCAAGAAAACTTGGAATATCATCTTTTATACGATAGGTTTCTTCATAGAGACAGTAAATATACCTATGAACTAGTTTTTCTCGCCGATCAAATAGTCAAGACTATTGTGGAGTTTGCGGGTTCTCTACTTTTTATCGTTTTTTCCGAGCAAGATGCAGGTTTGTGGAACAAATCAATTACATAATTCATTATACTGTGTCAGATTTTATAATTAACAGCTGTATATGCCCATTTCCTTTTGAAGCAATGTATGTTACAAGAGATTTTATCACGAAAGCAAGCTTTTGCAAGTAAGAGAAAGAATTTAGCGATTTTTTAAGACCTTCTTAGTATGGTACCGGAACATATATCACAAATGGATTAGAAATCCATGTGTCCAAAGACTCCTATTTATTAAGGAGCCCAGATTGAGCATAATTTCTAATTCTCGACGCACCATCACCTGGAGGGAGCGAAGACCCGCTCGCTACAAGTCCTCCAACATCTTAGAAAAATACTATTGTGTGTTTGAAGTTTTTGGCTGTCAATATTGGAAAAACTCCCAGTCATCTATGTCTTTGACAGCGGATTCTGCGAGGTTTATGGATAAATCTTGGAACCCGTTATTTGCTTTTCAAGGGGTGCATTTTTGTCTTTGATTTTATATTTAAGAATGATAACGCTTATGTACATGAGTTGCATATAATTCACGAGGCACTCACCAGTTAGTTTCTTCAACCTGTATCTAGACCTAGACCTAGATTCCAACTGCTCTTGAAAAGGCAGTTACAACTCTCATTTTCGTTTCCAGAATTATCCATGATCCGAAAACAGCATTGCTGGAGGAGTTGGATCTGATGACTTAAAGAAATAAATTGTCCCATTTTCAGCATAAATTGATTTTGAGATGGCTGTATAACTTTAAAATGAGACCATTCTCCCTATGAACAGGTTTTTCGTTTCCTATTGTAATCTCTTTTTACTTTTTTTTTGCTGATGAGCTGTGCATTCAGTCATGTCTGTCATGTTTTGTTTTTTTATTGTATCAAGTACATGCGTGTAACAACCCACTTTGGGTGTTTGATGTTTGGGGGTTTGAGCAAAGATCAGCTATAGCAAGTTTTAAACGCAATTTTATTTATCCCTTTTACTTAATCATCACAACTAAAGGTAGGAAATAAACTTATAATTAACTTGAAGGGTAATCGCAGAGGCTTAAAGCTACTAAAATATAATTAAAGTTTGCTTAACTTACTCTTAAACCACTCTTGACTCATACGCTTCAATTATCTGTAAATATCTTGCTTATCTATACGATCTCCAATCGTAAATCTTGATCACAATTTTATCACTTTCGATCTACAACTATCAACTATCAACCATCCATCGACTATCATCGCGTACCTTATTGCCAACGCTTGAATAGAACAACTCATTTAACTATAATCCCGTCTTCTTCTACGAAGGAAAGTTTTCAACAGCACTTACAGTTAAAAAGAATAATTTTTTCCAAGAGGATTAGTGGAAAATTCTCGGTTAGACCCGTTACATGCCAAATTTCTTTAATGTGTCCAGGGCATCAACTAAATGGGGAAATTTTTTTACTTTTGAAAATGAGTGTATACGTGTATCAACGACATTTTTTGTTTTGTTTTTGCATTTGGTTTCTTTCCGGTCTCATAGTTTCCAAGAATGAATTCCATTTTCATAATCTTTCAAATAAAACATCTTTTTTTCTTAGCATTGAAATCATTGCATAAAAGTAATTTTTACTTCCTTAAATAGTTGCAAATTCTTAAAAATGCATTAGATCCTCTACAAAGTGGTTTTTTCATGGTGTGGTACATGGATTCAGATCAACAACGCGATGGAGAAAACGACAGCCATGAGTTCGTGACTACAGATACTCTTCAACCATGGCCTTGACCGACGTCTCAAATCAGCCCCAATACTCGACAATCATTTAGTAGAATAAAAACTAAGTGTGAATATCATGAAAGTTATCAAAATTTGTATAAAATGTAATTTAAGTTATACTGGAAAGTTAATTTTCAATAATTCAATCTGATATTCATACTGACAAATTATATGATGATTACATTAATATCGTATATACTTGCTATTCCTCAATCTATAGAATAAATTCGAAATAGTTTATAATTTAATTACTTTTGATATTAAGACTTCAATACCATTAAAACTGATTATTTTTGATGTGTAACATCTTTCCTCTCGATTGCTGGAGATTTGTGGGAGTGATTTCGTGAAAAGGGACGGAAATGCGTAACAGGAAGTTTGGGAAGCGCGCGTTATTTAATTTGACCAATCAGCGCGCTTGTGGTGTCTCTTCGCTACCCTCAGAGTGAAGTTCTGTTTTTTCTCCTACATTCGGGAGGGACTCCCCCCCCCCCCCGCGTCTAGGCCTTGGGATCTTTGTTTTTGTTTTGTTTTCTCACTTTAGGATCAAAGAAGAGCTAAGTCCTTTAGCTGGATCTTGTAAAAATATATCCAGCTCTAGTAGCCATTTTTTATATTTTCAAATTTAGCATTTCAAAATATTCTAATTCAAAAACTCGGTTTTGTTTGCGCTTGACTCTAAATTCGCACATACCAGCAACTGGGGTATACTTCACCAAGGATAAACTTGCGATCCTTACGCTCAATTGTCAATGTCTGAGGGCTCACCAAACAGATTTTGACGTTATTTCACAAAATTGTTCGTTACTCATGTTGGCAGAGACGTGGTTAGATAATGACGAACGTGTTTCGGTACTTGGCTTCGATTGCTGCGTACAATTTAAACGACCGGCCACAGAGCAGCTGGTGTTGCGATCTATCGCAAACAGAACAACTCACATGTTGTGGCTCGACATATGGATATTACTTATCGTCAAACAAGTAGATTGGGTGTTGTTATTCAAGATATTGGGACATATGTGCGGCAGAATGCTTATTTGAAAATGGACAAACAGTGATTTCGGTTGTCGTATACATTTCTCCGAATCAAACGGTTAAAAAAATTAAAGATTTCCTGCATTTTTTACTTTTACCTACATTTTTTACCATATACCGAAGGTGGTTTTGCTCGTATAAAAAATATCACTCGCTTTCCATAATTTTGAGTGGTGATTTTAAAGTTAACTTCAATTTGCTAGAAGCCGAGCCACTTATAGCTTTTTTGAATGATGAACTCAAGCTTGAAATGAACACAAATCGAAATGTTTCGACAACTACCATTGGTACTGTTATTGACGCTATTTTTCAACGGTTTTTAAATACTTTGAAATCGGAAGTATGTATGCCATATTTTAGTTATCATAAGTTATGATAACCGCTCTTTCCCAAATTAAACAAGAATAATTTTTTTTGATAAAAAATTGCATTACTCCTTGTTTAATTAAAGAAAATTTTCATTACAGATATAATTATTCCATAGAAAATTATTTCCAATCATACTCGATTCGTTTTTTTCAGGATTTAAGTTGCTATTGGCGAATTTACACCGAAAACATGTCAGATGTTACACATCGTATGCGACTACTGTAAGGCTCGTTTCTTTTTTTATAAATAATTTTAGGTAGAAAAATAATTTGTTTTTTATCTAATGAGAAAATATTGCATGCTTGTTCCACTTTTCCACGGATTAAAAAGTAGGAATAATTTAGAAGGAATTCCTTTGATTGAATGAAAGAGTTTTTCTTTGATTAAAAGAATGAGTTTGATTGAAACTTTCTATGCTGACGTTCTACTAGTATTAAGAATGAAATTTTCTTGAATATAAATTCAATTGTGCTTTGAATTGATTTGTAATATCCATTAAAAATGAGATTGTTTGCTGGTTGGGTGACCCTACCCTAAAATGTTGATGATGCAATACTTCACAGAAAATGCCATTCATGCTCTTAATATAGAATGTTATTGATTTGTCATTAGCTTTTAAAAATTAGCTGATTCGCCTCTATAGGAAATTCATTTGATTCACCATACCTAGTTCACCAAAGGCATCCAAATGCGCGTTCTGCTAAAATGCACAGTATAGGTGTTATTACTATAGTACTATTTTTTACTTAAAATAGATTTGTATTTTAGTGACTTAACTCTTATGATGGAATTTGAGTTCTTGTTGAAATATATGTTGTTCAACATATCAGTATTTGTTGCATTGAATGTTTCTGGATTCCTATTTCTATAGGACACAATGGCGTATTACGCGCAATTTTAACACAAAAAATATGATTAAAATTTACGGGGACGTGTTATATATGCCAGGTATAAAAATGATAGCTTCAAAAAAAAAAAAAAAAGAGATGAGTATTATATAAAAAAATTAAACTTCTTAGATTGGGATAATGCTTATTTAAAAATGCATACCTAATGAATTAAGAGTTGTAGTTCTAAAAATATACTATATTTTCATAAATCGGTATAATACCTCAAATAAATGACTCTAAGACCATTGCACACGTACCTTTCAGGTTTTTTCGTAAAAAAGTTGATGCGCATTATACGGCGAATATACTTAAAAATTAAAAAATACAGCTTGGAAGTATTGGTGCGCATTACATGCCGAATTTAACAGTAATTAAAATACATAGAAACTACGCAATATTCTGAATTTACGTTTTCATTTTACTATCATAGATAATGTGATCTTGTTTATAACAAACAGTATATTCACGGATAGTTCGTTAAAATATGGAAAAAAAACGACGTTTCCTAATTTGAGATGAAATGAATACATTTTACATTTGTGAATATGGAATGAAGGTTATTATGATTATAAGGAAACGTAGTAATTTTTATAGGTACATATTCTTTAGATGAATGATTTGAACTGTATAGAACTAATTCTGTGTTTCTCAAACTGTGGGGCTCGGTCCCCTAGAGGTGCGTAATAGCTCTGAGAGGGGGGGGGGGCTATTGAAAAGTCAAAAAAAAATTATTAAAAAAATTATTAACTAACTGAAAATAAACAAACAAAATACATTCTGACATAATAAAAAATACAATACACATTTACACTGATATAACACACTTATAAATATATCAGTACAATATATTTCATAAATAGTTTAACAATACTAAGTTATTAACAAGTTTATTAAGTACCAGTGACCCCATGAGCTTGTCATATATAACATTATATATAAAACACTTATCTCGATAATTTGTATGGTTTATTAATAATTCCTTAACACTCGATTAAAAGTTATGCGGTTCGCTCCCCTGATGTCACCGCTTTCCACATAGGTGCACGTATATGATATATTGATAGGAAGGAAAACAAGAATAAGTAAGCAGATCCCCTAAAATAAGTAAATCCTTCTCAAACACTTATTGTATTCCAAAACCTTCGGAATAATTTCATGGATTGCAGTGCACTGAAAAGATAGTACTTCGGAAAGACGTATATATACGTCCGGGGCAATTAACGCTTTGGCTAAGTGAAACGTTTATACACATCAGTGGCACTTAAGTGGATAAAGTCGTATTGTAGCTTTAGCGTTAAAGTATTGTATTTTTGCATTCAATACATTTTTATTGTATGGAGGGGAGGGCGATGAAAATTATGATTGAATATTGAGTGGCAAGTATTGAAAGTGTGAGAAGCACTAAACTAATTGATATATCTGAAATAAAAATGTACATCATCTATACTTAGAATAACCAAGAAAAAAGTATTAACTCGCGTGCGTAGCTCATTAAATTTAGCGTTGATTTTATGAAATTACATCTTTTCTATTTTTTCTTATTTAAAAAATAAATCTGCCTTATTCTTTTACCAGAAATTTATTTGAAATATAAGTAATACATACCGATCTATTACACGAAGAGGGAGAGGGAGGTAAATATATTTTCAACCACATCACACACCAATCATAGTAGAATACATCCAAAGAGACCAACAGCCTGGAGACATACATCCCTTAGACCAATAATTTGAACAATTGCACAGTTAATGAAGATCATGCCATCTATCTACAGGTTTCATCTCCCGCTTACAAAGACATGCATTCATGTATAATATTTACCCTTTGCATCAACAGTTGACCAATGTAGCACTCAATCAAGAACTTCATCAAACAGCATGACAGCCAACCCTAGATCTCTTCGTTAACTACGAAATAATGCAAGCTATTCGTTAACTACACAATAGAATCCCGGTCATTATTATGTTATTAAGGCGCATTAGGGCTCGGGCTACAGCACAATCAATAGGTTAATCGGAAGCGCCAGGCATCGTCTAAAGCGTCCTGAGGGATGCCAAAATCTCGCCAGGGGCGTTGATAACTGTCCATGTCGAGGCTTTGGCTGAAGCCGGATTAATTGGCGATTGTCAGGTAGGGACTCATCCGTATTGGCAAGCTCACCCATCTCACGGGGCCGGAGCGTACAGAGGTGATTTATTCGCAAGCGCCCTGTCTCTGATGGCTGTATTTGTCAGAGGAATTTAACCAAGAATCTGTGCCAGGGTAGGGGTGGGGCATTGGAGAAGAAATGCAACTGATATCGTTCTGGAAAGCTAATTATAGACAAACGTAATGAGGGTTTTGTCGCAGCTTCATCGGATACTCGGGTTTTGATTTATTAATTATCCTTCAAGTTATCTGATTTTGATAAAATTTAAATAGTATATAGAATTATTTTAGGTAAGATTATCTAATTAAAAATGTTAAAAGTTCGGCAAAATGGTCTCTGTGAAAATTTTTTATCTCTTACCATCATATTTCCAAAACAACACAGCGTTACATATTTCCTGTATTTAAGTAAATTTCCAGAAAAATATTAATAATAATAATAGAATTTTCTGAATTTAGCTTAGAATAGCAATGCTGAACAGGATCAAAGAATAATCTATTTTTATTCTAAAATTTATCGTTAAGTTAAAAAACGGTAAAAGGTCATTTATATTTTCCTTCGAAATATTGTAAAAGTAAAAGAAAAACATTTTGCACAAAGATTGTTGCTATATTTTCTTCTCCATAATTTAGAATAAATTTTTTAATCATATACATCTGTTGCCTTATAAACATTATTCTTATAAATTAGCAATATGATAAATCACATAATAATTAAGGATACAAATGTCATGTGTATTTTCACCCGCATAAAATTTGGGGCTGTGGTAGCCTAGTGGTCAAGGTTACGGACTCATAGCTGGGGTGTAATTAACTCCAGTCGGCTGCAGTTGGAAACCCTCCGTGTAGAGGAGGCCACTGCACGTTAAATCAGTCAAGGCTCAAAGTCATCCCGTTAGTGTGGTGTGGAAGTTAGTGGAGGGGCCACCAGCTCAGGGTGTGACGGTTCTATCCGTGACTATACTAACACCTTGGGGACTATTCTAGGTAAAAATAATTAACTAAACCAACTTTCGCCGATCATGAAAGCGTGATTATGTAAATGAAGTATTTTACACATAAATTCTGTTTTCGCGAGTTTGTGAGTTGACATGTTGGAGTTGGCAAGTAGGAGTTAGCGTAGAGTCTTCGAATTAGTTTGTTAGTTGAAGATTGAAAGAGAGTGGAATTAGTTAGAAGTCTTAAAGTTGTCCAGGAAAAAGATTACAGAGCGTGTATCCAACGGCATTGATAGCCCGATAGAGATCACCTGCAAGTTTCCAGTGTAGCATCCAATGCATAAAAAGTACAGGTATTGTGAGCTTGATTAATTAGAAGTTAGCTTATTAGTGTGCGACGTAGTCATATTTGTGCGTATTTAAGCTGTCTTAGATTCAGTTGAGGGTCCGTAGTAGTATCCCCGTGTTATAGAATCTCACCTCCGCGCTCTACTATTTAATCACTGACCTTAATTAGATTGTTATTGTGTCTGATTGATATTTGGTAACAATAAATTAATTAGATTGAAATCATGTCTGTGGATCATTCAGTTTCTCCCACACACCTAGCCGGGTTTACAGGTAGAAAAGGGGGTTCAGAGTCAAGCAGAAACCGACCGCTATCACAAGGGGACATCCTTGTCATTTGACCATGGTTCAAAAGTATGAGGTCCGTCGCCAATAGCCAACGTGCAGCCTTATAATGCGACGTTAATATAACTCTCACTCACTCAAGCAGGAAATTTAAATTTCTGCTTGCTTTTCCTTAAAATAGAAGAAACAAAACCTTTTTTTTATAAAAAAATATCCATCTCTCTCTCTCTCTATATATATATAAAAGTTTTTTTATGATGGTGTAATACAGTGCTTCTCAAACTTGGGATGTTAGGGACTCAATATTCAGTCATGATTTTCATCGCCCCCCCCTCCTTACAATAACAATGTATCGAATTCAATAATACTATACTAAGACGCAAAAGCTACAACATGACTTTAACCTTTAACGTGCAACTGACGTATATAAACGTCTCGCTAACCACAACGATAATAGCCCCGGACGTATATATACGTCTTTCCGAAGTATGATCTTTTATGTGCACTGCTATCCATAAAATTATTCTGAAGGCTTTGGAATGCAATAAAAGGATATTGGCAGTGTTCGTGAAGTATTTACTTATTTTGAAAGGATTTGCTTATTTATTTCTTTTCTCCCTCTCCCCCATACATCACATACGTGCACCTACGTGGAAAATGGTGTAATTGGGGAAGGAATCGCGTAATTTTTAATCAGCATTTAAGGGATTAATTATAAACTGTATAAATTATCAAGACAAGTGTTAATTTTTGGGTATCATTTTTCATATGAAAAGCCCATTGGGTCACTGGTATTTTTTAAATTTGTGCTTAACTTAAGATTTTAAAATTATGAAATACATTGTGCAGTACTGATACATTTATCAGTGTAAATGTGTATTTTATTTTTTAGCGCGTTTTTCACGTAGTGGAACAAAAGCGCTATTAGGAAGCAAATTACGTCTTCGTCTTCGTTCCATATTTTGTCGTAACTTTTTCTCCGCCAATAAGCAACCAATTGACCTCGGGTTTTCGGCATTTGGTCGCATTTGTGCCCTAGATGAGCCGAATCATATTTAAATTTCCCCATAGTTTTCCGAATTTTCCTACAAATTTCCTGAATTTCGCCAGTTTATAACAAAATTTTCTCAAATTTTACCTAGCAAATTTATTGTTTGCAAAAAGTTTTTTTAAAAAAAAGTCTACCTGCATTTTGGAAGAAATGTGAAAAACGCGCTAAAATTACTTGGCCATGCCAATGATTGATATCATGTTATTATGTCAGAATGTATTTTGTTTGTTTAATTTTGATTAATTAATAATTTTTTTAAACATTTCTTTTTGTTTTCCACTTTTTAACTCGCGCCCCCCTCGTAGAATTATCACGCCTCCCTAGGAAGGCGCGCCCCACAGTTTGAGAAACGCTGGTGTAATACATTCATTTATTTATACCACACGCGAAAACAATAACAAAGAGACAGTATGTCCTATTTTATATTATAGTTACAAATTGGCAGTAAGGCTCAATTTTCAGTTCAATCAACTACATCAAGCTCAAAGATTAAAACAACAATACATCATAAATGCATATCCGAAAAGTGAAGAAGCACATTTGTATTGAAATAGAACTACATAATACATGTAAATTACAGTTCTACAGTTTGAGAAATGTGTATGAACATTGTACAAATCAAACAGTTGTATGATTTGTACAATGGAGGGTACCCTCTGTCCGTTATTCAGACATAGAGTAGCCTCCATCCTCCTATTTACTTAAAAAAATCTGTTGATAAAGTTGGGTTCCACTTTTCTAAATTAATTGGCAAAAAACTTTGTGGATATTAGGGGAGTACTTCAAAAAAAAAAAGGAATTCATAATTATTCATTGAAAAGAATGTTACAATATAAAAGGAAAGAAAGAATTATTAATTAGGTATAATTTTCTTAAAATTATTTTTCACTATTTTTGAATGCTGACATTCTACGAAACCAATAACTGCTACAGAAATGATCGGAAACTTAAATACAGAAGTTGGAAATATATTCTTTTTTTTAATGATACTTCTCATTATCTTGAATTTCATTGCACATTAAAGCACCTGATTATTATTCTTACGTTCCGCGTTTTTATTCTAACCTTTGGAGAATTTACTTTCTTTCAGACTGTCGGCAATTAACAAAAGAGATTAGGCACACGCGAGCGCAACCTGTTTTATCTTTCGTCCATTTGCTTGAAAATTAAGAATGATGTATGGATTTTCAGATTCTATTTCCATTACGCAGAAACCTTTTTAAAAGGGAAAAAATCCCTAATTGTCCCTAAATGGGGGAAAAAATTAAACATCAAGAATCGAACCGTACACATGCGGGAGGGGGAAAAAAGCATTTAAATGCACCTACAAAAACAGCTTTCGTTAACAACTCAAAAACCGTTTAAAAAAAAACATCAAAAGAGGAAGACAAAATAAAAGCAAAAATGTTTGATGAAGCGCTAAAAAAAGAAATAAGGAAGATGAGTAGAAGGGAGAAACAAAAAAAAAATCAACCGTACTCCCGCATTGTTTTCTTTCTCAGAACGTTAATTTTAACACCACATTGAGTTTGATACTGTACCGAAAAATACATTATAACCCCCAGCATTTATAAAAAAAAATAATTTTTTTTTGTTACCAAAATCGAAATTGTACCAACTGGCGAGGAAAAACGAATAGAGGGTTTTGAAAAATAGGGTTAAATAATAATAAAAAAATTACAGATTCTACGAATCCTGTTGTTAGATAGAAGGGGTGTATCTAAAAAGAAAAAAAAAGTGAAGGGGGGGGGAGGAGAAGAGGTTAGAAGAAGAGATTAAAAAATCAATGCGCATAGATTCATTACAGGAATCAGTCAGGCGAGAGTTTCATGAATCACCGTTTTTCAATTACTGTTAGAAGAAGAGAAGTGAAGTGAGTGAGAGGGGTGGAGGTAGGCGTGTCGAATTTGCATACATCAACAGAGGCACTGGGGACGTGTGACCTTCCAAAAAGTGAAAAGAGAAAGTAAGTGGTGAGAGGGGTTGAAAGTGAAAAAAAAAATCATCGTTTCTTTAAATTAATTACCAAGGCTCTAATCACAAATCGATGGAAACCAATGCTTAAGAGAGCGACAGGGACTATATATGTATGAATAGGGCTTCACTCAAAGACCATGATGATATTTTAGAGAACTGACCATTTTATCAATACATTTCAAAAAATTCCTTCTGTAAAACTGTAACGTAAACTTGTACTTCTTAAAAATTCTTCTGTAACGTTCCGTAAAACTTTATAAAAAAGGAAAATATCTTGTGACTGAAAGGGAATTTATAGAAATCATAAAAATTTTATCGGATTTAGAAGATTGAATTTCTTGCAAGCGAAAATAAATAAGTTTTCAGTAATTATACGTTGGATCCCTTCTTGGCTATTTAGGTGCTTAATTGAGGTTGGTTTTGACTATTTCTCTTCCACTTTGTATTTTAGATTAGAATCTTTAAGAAAAAAATTGTTGAGTGTCAAGATTTTCTATGAACAACATTGCATGCAACTCTTTAAGCGGTCAAAAGTTTTGTACAAAATGTTCCAAAAAAAAAAAGTTTATTTTTTCCCTGCATATAACTAAGCATAATACTTAACAAAATGCGAAAATAGAAGAATTTCATTATAATTTTTAATTTTAAAGTTCTTACACTAGCTCTTATTTTATAATTGCAAAACACAAAAAACTTCTGAATGTTTGCTTTTTATAAGTTCATTATGCATTCTATGAAGATTGTTTTATATATCTTAAGAGAATTTCACTCATACTTACAGAAAAATTTCATATTCGTGCCTTTTTTTCAAACGGTTAAAGATTTCATGTGTGTGCCCATATATAGGCACACAAACTTTGAAGCAGGGAGTAATAACAAGTCTTATATTGCAATAGGGACAGAGATCATATCGGCTTTTTTTGGATTATCCTTCCATTTTCATTTCTTCTCAAGCAACAAATTTCACTTTTCCATGCCAATCACTGTTCTTTATGGAATGATTTCTAGATTCTAAACTCCCCCTTCAATGAAAATTTCTCACGTTCTCTACAATGAAAATCCCGGATGAGAAGTATTTCAATAGCATGGACAAATTGCATCTCTTAAAAACGCTAGCTCTAATAATTTCTCACTGTAAGAATTAAAAATAAGTATAATATAGAATGAAGAAAATGTCCTTGCCCGCGTACATGTACGGGCAAACCGGTTATGGCTAGCTTTCGGTAGCCCGTACGGTGCATGTGTAAACCAGTTAAGTGGTAACCAGCTATTGTGTAACCAACCATGTGTAAACCAGCTATTTGTAAGTACAATGTTCGATACAACTACTAAAAACAAACCAATAATTAGTGTTTTTAAAAAATATTCAGGGGCTCTTGTATAACTGTTTTCAGTTTGTCAGGTAAAAATATGCCCACAAAATGTGTGTGTAAATAAAACAAGTGTAATTATTTTTAAAAATAATTATAGTTTATTATTTTTACCTTAAACTTAGTTTATTTTAATTTTACACTAATAGCATTAAATAGTATAAGCCTTCTTAGTACTTTTGTAGATTGCTTTGAACCTTTTCTCATCAGAAGGATGGAAAATTTGTTTTTAAATTTTACGAGTTTCATTTATGTTTTATTGATATCTAACCATTTGTAATAACGGTCGGGTTTCCCCAGCCATCAGTGTGCGAGAGTTAGAAGGAAAACTAGCCATAGTGAAAAAAACATAATTTATAAACAATTTTCAACAACGACACAAATTCAACAACCTTAATTAAGAAACGCACCAATTTATAAATATAGGAGTAATCTAGAAGCAGGCGAGATAAATAATAAATCGGATCACTTACACTTAGCACTTCCAGGCAATACACCTTCCTACATTTGAAGATAATTTCTAAAGTAATTTAATCCAAACCAACAACACCAATTTAACAACTAATTGACTAAATCATCAATCTTAATCAAATAATCTACGAAGTGCTCTTGCCTAGCTTCACGTCTTTTTACGTTAATCTTCATTGCTATCCTTTAGCTTCTAATCTCTCTCTTTCTCGAATCCGAAAGCTAATACTTAAATACACGACAAATTTACATATATCACGTCTTCTTTCTTCGGAAGAAGTTATCACTTAAATAATATTTAAAGAAAGGAATTCAACAAGAGGATTATTAGGATAAACGCGGATAGAATCATTACACATTTTTTTGTGTAAATTTCTTAAATTCTTAATTTTTTGATAATTTTTTACTTAGGTGGGAAAACTTAATTTGTGTGTTTTATTTTTTCTCCTTCCAGATTAATATTAAACTGCTGTTTTGTTTTAATCAATATTTTTATCTACAACCAACGAAAATATCTCTCCATATCTTCGCCTAAGTTTTTGATTAATATGCATTTAATTCCAAAATATAATCTTATAAAGACATACAAAATTACTCAAGATTTACTTAAGCATTCCTTAAAATATTTTTGCTACTTTTCTTAGTTTTCTATCAAGTTTTGGTACTAAAATGCCTACCTTCTCAGTAATAGTATTTCAACTTTCATAAATCTCATGGACTCCATTTTTTAAAAGAAACTCTTTGATTTACTTCACGATTCCTTTGGAAATGCTTCTCAATACTTTGACATTTGCTAAATCTTGAATTAATATATTTCTGGTTAGATAAAAAATCGCTTTTCGTAACTTATGATTGATACAGTTTTCGTTTTTCGATGTCAAATCGTTGGCAATTCTTCTTACATTTTTGGATCAAAATTTCAGTTTCCTTCAAAATATATCGATACATTCTTGCATTTCTTCTTCTTTTTTGGAATAATTTATGATAATCAGACAATTACGTGGGTTTTTCCCCGGGAATTTTAGTAATTTGTAAAATTTTGTAAGATTAAGATTTACCATAACATGTTCTGTATTTTAGATTATATTGGAGATCTATTTATATTATATCAGCGTCTTTTTTTTAAAACTATCATATTTTATACTTGAGAACTTTCAGGTAACTACATACAACTACAAAATTCGCTACTGCGTTACAGAATTATATTTTTTTATGATTATTACATGCTGGATCTAAGAATTCATGAAGAAACTGGAATCTTCTGAAGGATTACTAGATATGAAACTCGCAATTTTAAGTTTTTTTTATCTCTAATGGGCTGAATATTGGCAACAAAACTTTTGCAAACACGGCAAGTCCCCAAAAGTGAAAGCCATTTCATGGTGGCCCCATCTAGGGGCGGGTCTCACTACCAAATTTTAGGGTAGAATTTGTTCAATTCAAGCCCTCGGCGATGCTAAATGTTGCCATGCTTTTTTTCCGAGAGCACCACAGCCAAACTAACACTCAATGGATCTTTTACATGGCACATAATCATATGACATGCGTACCGACGATTCTCACGTCCTGAAAATCCATCGGATCCAGCCGGGATTTAATCCGCAACCCTAGGCTTACGAAGCAAAACGCTATCTCTAAGCCACCGAGTGGAATTTTAAACTGTATTCTAAAAACAATTGCACTTTTTTTTCTAACTATTTACCTTTTATTTCTTTATATCTTTTTCTGAAGGCTTGTTACTTATTTTCAAAAAGGAAATTTATTTTATAAGTAGGGTTCTATTTGTGACTATATGCGTTGTTGTTGCTAATGCCACCTGTCTGATGTTGTAAAATCGAGGCCCACGAAATTCATCATGGCATCGGGCTAGATTATACGCCTGTCGTTAGCCGTATCTTTGAGCACCATGCAGGTGACAGTACAATTTGGCTCGGATTCACCCCAATTTTGAGGGAGAACACCCTGGGAGTGGTCAGGAGCCTCCCACCTATCTTCTCCTTTCACCAACCTCACGAAAGGACATGCGGCTCGACGACTATTTAGAGTACACCCCTGCCGCAAAGGCTCTATACATTTACAAACACCCATGCCTTCTCCGGGATTCGAAACCAGGCTCTACGGAACAGCAGTCAGTGTTGCTAACAACTATACCGGATGGGTGACATTTAACTGTATATTGGCTCTATATCTCTTAGAAAGTCTATATTCAATTCCAGGGGCTATTTATGCAAATATCCTAAGCGGCTGAAGTGAACTGTTTTTACTATTTTACTGAATGTCTGCCTTGGAAGCACAATATCAGGAGAATAGCACGATCTCTAACAAGATTAAAATGTGCAGTAGTGTTTTCTCTAAATGTATAATAAATGAAGAATTAGTTCCTCATAGATTTATTTTCATTTTCGATAAATTAATTTGTGCTAATTCACGTCTTTTTTTCTAAGTTTCTTTACGCGATTCTCTTTTTTCTGCACCAATTTTTTTGTAAGAATTTACATTTAAATTTGAATATATTCAATGATAAACATTGCATAATGCATCGAATTTATCTTTAGAAAATTATTGTAAAATTAAAAAAAAAACGTACATTTTATAATTATTTGTAACTAAGCTAATTAGCATCTTTTAAAAATAGGTATTGTAGAGAATTTAAAATGAAAACAAAAATACTCAACAAATATTTAAATAACAGTGAAATTATACATATTTGTTAAAAATGAAAAATTTGACAAAATGTTAAATGAATATCTTTGAATGAATCAACCTGCATATAAGCCGCGTTTGATTAGAGTTTTGTCACATGCTATAAGCTGTGTTGGATGCCATTTTGAATATACTTTTTTAAAGTAACTATTAAATAAATTTAACTTCCAGCAAATGTTTCAAATACCTTGTTAAGTTTTGTGTCCTTTTTTTATAACTGTTTATATTTTTAAAAAATTAAAAAATTTGCAATTTCATTCATTTATATACTATGTTATTTATTTTATTTAAAAATAATGGATTTTTCAAAAGCATTATGTGTTTTTAAAAAAAATTAGGTTTCTTCCATTGCTTTATTACTTGTTATCTAAATGTGGAAATAATTCTATTTTTCCTCTTGTAAAACGAATGATTTTTGAAAAGTGGAAATTCAGATAATTGAATTTTATTAACTTTTATACAATTTTCTCTCTTTAAAAAATTTAAACTCCTGGTGTCTTTTTAGAGACATAATTTAATTATCTGGATTTGGAAAAAGAAATTAGTTCAAAACACTATTAAAATATTGGGAATTCTCATGAAATATATCACATTTCTGCTGAAAAGCCCTGAAAGTATTAACTTATGCATGTGAAACTTGGTCAATGTCTCGAACAGATGAGAACATTTTAAGTATGTACGAAAGGAAGATTTTAAGATTTATTTTTGGAGGAATTCAAGAAAATGGAATGTGGCGAAGAGGATCAAATTTGCAGCTCTATCACTCATATATAAGGAATTTGACATTGTTAACTTCAACAAAATGCAACGAATTAACTGGGCAGCCCACGTTGTCAGAATGGACGAAGACTGCACCAGTAAAAAAGTCTTCAATGCCCAACCAATTGGCACATGGAGAACGGGCAGGCCAAATCTAAGCTGGATTGATAACCTAGAAAAAGATCTCCTAGTTTTGAGAACTAAAAATTGGAGAACACTAGCTGGAAGAAGGCTGGCCTGGAAAAGACGTCTTGAGAAGTCCAAGGCCCATCCTGGGCTGTTGAGCCTCTAAAGAAGAAAGGATAGTAGCAATATTAATATCATAGATTATATAAATATATATATATATATATATATATATATATATATATATATTAGAAAAGTTTTCCTGTTTTTCTCTAAAGCGAACGTGCAGCAATTTTAGTTCTGGGTTCTGTTTAATGGTGTCTAAAGCACTGGTGTGGCAAATAGCAAAACGACATTTTAAGGTATTATTTGTAATTTATGACCTTTGTTTTGAAATCTGTACTTATTTTTTATATTTCATTTTCAGTATTTTTGAATCATGGTAAAATAATTTTAATTTTTTCCCTGTCTTTCATATGTGTTTCCTTTTGTAGATATTTTGTTTATCGTTTTTTAAAAATTGTTAGGTCATATATATGTAATGACTTCTTCTAATTCTCCTTAACTGTACCCCGTGAAATTATTTTCTAGTTCTTTCTGACTGTTATAATCTTAATCTAATTGTATGACCGCGTAATCTTAATCTTAATCTAATTGCTCCCGCTCATTTGCAGCCAATCACGACTCCTGTTATAAAAGAGTCGTACGACCTTCACCGCCACTATAAAAGCTCTGAACACACGGTTACGCGCGCTTCTTCGCTTTTTGTCATCATGTAGTCTGCCGCATCTAGTTTTTGTGTATTGTGTGTGTCTATTTGTGATTACGTACATCTATGTGTCGTCCTTGTCTGCTCAAATGTTTTCAAGATGAATAATAAAAAGTTTAATTAACCACAAGAATGCCATTGCAAGCTCCATTCAAAAAATCCATCATTACTACATCGTCTTATTACATATACATATATATATGCTTAGTTTTTCCTTAACAAAATTATTTTTTGAATTCATCTCTCTTTGTAAGAAACCTTTCCTTTCATATTTTAATTTTATTTTACTGTCTGATGCAAAATACATGTGTGGTAGTTTTAGACCTAATTTTGCAACATGGCCCTGTTTTTTCTATTATTTAAAAAATTTCTGCTGTATGGGGAAGGTGAATCCGTAAAGTATACTTAACCCTAATTTTGCTGGTCCTAATTCAGCAACAGCTTTAGAAATCATAATAGGTCTCTGTTTTAGTCCAAAGGCTCTTTTGGTTTCTTCTATTTTAAAGTTCTAACTCTGTTTCCTGTATACGTACGTTTATTTAAATCTGGTACAATATTCATTTCTACCATTTATTTTATAGTTATATTCGTTAGAATCTGGTTTCTATCTTTTAGCCTTGTTCGTTGTTTAATTTTGTCTTGTTATTTTTTCAATTTATTATACAATATATATATATATATATATATATATATACTACTGATAAAGGTTATGCAACTGGGGTAGGCAACTTATTTTGGCTCATGGGCTGCATTGTTGAAGGGGAGGACACTGCAAGGCAGCATTTTATTTAAAATAATTACATTCATTATAAAAATAATAAATATAAGTTAAATAAATTTGTAGCAGTTTTATTCAATTTATGTACTGGGAAAACTTCATATTATCAATAGCTGCACACACAAACACGTTTAGTTTTAAAATCAGTTTAATGAGACAAATGTACCCTATCACACTTTCTCACATATTTTAAAAATTTCTCCTTTGAAATCAGGAGTGAGTTGGCTTGTGTTGAAATTTTTATCACAGACTGCAAGTTAATGTCAGCCAGTTTGCTTCTACATTCACTATTGTTGATCGTCATGCAAGAAAACTTTGCTCACAAATATATGTGGACTAAATAATAAAGAATAATTTCCCTGCAAATTCTCTCCGACAGGGAAATTTTTCAGCTGGTAAAGATTTATAGAGATCAATTAAAGTAAAAGCATAAAGCATCTCCTTCATATTGTGATGTGACTGCAAGCCAGTAAGTTCTAGCTGTAACTTCTCAGGTGCTGTATCAATATCAGAATAATGGGATAACAGAACAAATGGAATTCAGAATCAATTTTCATAAAAACTAGAGATCTTATGACCTCGTCTTCCAAACACTGCAGATGCTCTTTTTGTAAAAATTCTTTCAAGCATTTGTTTTGCTAATAAAGTAATAAAGAAATTCTGTTTTCCTAATTGTGAAAAATACACGTTGAATCTTTGATCGAGCACGGAAAAAAATCTTGATTTAAAGTGGATTTTTTGTTTGTCTCGGCGGGCCGCAAAAAGCTGTTTGCAAGCCACTATTTGCCCACACTAGTTATACATTAATTATAAATGTGTTATTGTTATACCTCTCAAGAAATATTACAATGAATGAAAGCTATTTTAGATCAGCTCGGATTTTCCTTTTTTTTAAAATATTTGACTAGCCACATCGCAAATTTGACAAAAAATTCACTTTTACAAGTGATGAACTAAAAATAAGTGTAATTATAAAAAGAAATGATGACTACAAGTGTAATAATTACGCATTTTTTTAAACGTCCTTCTAACCACACGTACTTCCCTCTAATCACATGTAATCCAGAAAAAAAAAACATTACAAATTTTTTTTTGTCAAGAACTCTAAGAATGTTTTCATACTCCGAGCCACAAAGTATCCTAATAAGGATAATGATTCAATAACAGTCGAGAAATAATCCCTGCGTATCTTAATAAATAAGAGAAAAATTAATATTTGCTCAATATACAAACAATATCAGTGGATAAAAAAGGTCTTTATTCTCTATCCAATCTGATAAACTACAGCTATCTTGCTATAAATATATCCAATTAAAATCAAGTTTGGGGAAACAAAAGTTTAAAAAATAAAAATATTTGTTTTATGAAATGCAGAAGAATTCCAGCATATTTCTAATACGAGATAAAATATTAATCCTTACCATGGAAATACAACTACCAAAAAATTACCTTTTAGAATTATTCGAACTGCAAGATAAGCATTATTGGAATTTAATTAAAGTATTCTTAAGATCAGGTAAAATAAAAACCAAACCTAATGTGTGGATTAAAAATGATGGAAAAAATTATTAAATAAATAAACAATATGTAAGGAAAACTATTCAAGCATTAGAAAGTGAATTAAAAATTAACAATCCAAGTTAAGAGTATAATTAAAGATGGCGGAATTTTTCGAACAGTATTTTATCGTTTGCCGAAAAGCAAGTTGAATGTCTGTTCGGTGCAAATTTTATCAGACATTCATTATTCTAGAGAAACATAAATAAACCCTAAACTCAACTGAATATACTTTGATTAAGAAGTATTGTTTCAAAATATGTGGTTATCAAAAGACGTTTAGAATCCGCATAAAATGAAACATAAATGCATCTTATGAAATATAATCTAAAGCGAGAACATATTTTAATTAATTCTTTTATTTTAAATTAAGTTCGCAAAATTTTCTATTTAATTCTCTGCCTTTCACTATCTCGCTATAAACTCATTCAATTATAATTTTTTGCCCGTAAATTTTGAAAATAATAAAACTGTCATGTTTTTAATATAAACAACTCAAAAGAGAATTATCTTTCCTCACGGATTTTTAACAGGATTTAAGGCTGGATAATTAAATAGGTTGAATGAATTTACAATTCTTAAGCAATCAAAATTTTTCTTTAATCAAGATAACAGTGTGATAGTAGCAAATATTTAAATTAAAACACTTCAAAGACGCCGGGATAAAAATATATATGTGTAAAATACCGCAAAAGCAGTTTGCGTAGTTTTCTTTTCATCAAAGCTTGATTCAAACCTGTAATTAAAGAGAGGCAAAGTGAAAATTGAATCTGCTTGCAGTTCTAATTTTCCCCGAGATCTGGTAAAGAGGGCGCTGCTGTTCTCCGAGAGGGTGAAAAAGAAAGCAATTAAATGTTGCTAGATACAGTAATGGATAATGATGTTTGCAGATAAAATGTAGAAAACTTTAATTTAAAAAAAAAAGCGTTTGTAAAATATTCTGCGAAGGTATTTGATGAGAAACTGGAATTTTGTCCTGAAGTTTTCCTCTATCGGAATTACGTTCGCTGGGAAACAGCCATGCGTCGAATTTAAATGGAATTGCAAACATTTATTAGGTTACCTGCAATATTTCTAGAAGAGTTTAGTTGATTGGATTTGATCCTCAGTTGAATTTCGAATTAAATCTGGAATTAAAGGTTTAATTACGATAAAAAAAATCTTGGAGTTTCATTTGCATCATGAATTTATTTAATTATTTTTCACTAGATTTATCTTTGTTTACTTTATTTTAATCAGACATTCAGTTCTTCGTCATTTTATAAATAATTTTTCTCTAGGGGATTCGTTCTTTCTAACAATATATAAAAAAAATTTTCCACCACATCTAGATTAAACTCTTACCAAAATGATAAAAAATTACAGTTTTCATAAGATAAAACTTAAATGTTCTCACTAAGCAAATTATATGAATCTAATATGTATGTGTGCATTGTTAATACATACATATCATTATACAAATGAATTATTCAAATTTCATCAATATACAAATGTATCGTTGAATTATAGCAGCATGTACAAGTGTCAGTGATACTGTATCAGTAAAGTTACTCCAGAATAGTGTCTAAATTCTGGATTTTCTTCCATAGTCTGAATATATCTATCAATGAAAAAATTATTGGATGCAGACTCAATAATATATAGGTCCCAAGGAAGTTCATTAGGGAGGATAGCGAGTATATGGAGTAAGAAATATATTGTCAATCGAAAACTATCTATTCAGAGAAGATGTTCCTTGGCAGTGTTTGTTAAACTAGGGGTTGCGACCCCAAATGGGATTGACAAAGATTTTAGGATTTTTAATACATCTTTTTGCATAAAATGATATACAGACCATTAACTAATAGTTTAACACAGCTGTTCTTAAACTGAGGTCCTCGGATCTTTGGGTATCCGCGGAGTCTTTCATGCAACGTTGAGATTTCGATCTTTTACAGACAGTGAAAGGATTCGTGGAAAAATTGAAAGATGGGCCATACTAAACTAGATTACTAAATAGTCCCCAATTAAGAAACTTTGCTAAAACTTGTATTTTGATCCAAAATATTAAGTCGTAGAGGGATCTTATAAAATTCTTGGGGGTCCGCGGTGTCACCCTGATACTTAAAGGGTGACCCTGATCAAAAATTTAAAAACCGCTGGTTTAACACATTGTATCTGAAATATAATCAGGATTAAAAAAATATGTACAGTGAAGGAATTTTTGACTTAAATTATAATAAAACCATTTTACTTTATTTGTTTTGTACATATTGCTGTTAGTTCGTTAAAGACTCTGCATATGCGAGATTCCTGTGTTTTAGTATCGCATGCGCACCGTTTTAATTTAACCATAACCACAATTTTGGCAAGAATTGTCGGTTTAAGAAAGTGAACCTTTCTACGCAAATTGGGTGTTTACGTTGACCACCCTTAACTCAAAACTATATATGGAATTACAGATGCCGTTGTTAATAAAAGTTGATGATCTCATAAGTGAATTCAAAATGACAATACTTAATAAACAGATTACAGTTTATAAGTAATCTACCTTGTAATTACATTATATAATGTTTTATTTTGTTTTATTTATTTATTGCGAATGCTTATTACTGCAAAATAATAATATACTGCAAAAAAAAACACACATAAAAGTACCCACGCGTGTGTTAACTAAGCGCAACGCTTTTGGGTTCGCAAAAAATTTTTGTACAAGAAAATATAGTCACAACCCCGAAAAATTTAAGTCCCCCTCCCATTCAATGGTATGGAGATTAGAAGAAAATTAATTATATAATCAAATTAATTTCAAAATTTTTAATATATCCACAATAGGGTTAAAGTTTCGAAAAAAATTGGAAAAAAAATGCTTTGTTAGATGATTTTAGACTGAAAATTATTTTTCTGCAATATAACAAATCAAAAGTGATATTTATGGATTGGGGAGTTCTTAATAGTGAATAATATAAAATAACATTGTAACATTTCGTAAACCAGCTCTCTTTCCAGCAGCGTTGATCCCCGTAGACCAGCGTTTCTTAAACTGTAGGGTGCGCCCTCTAGGGGGCGTGGTAACCAACGAGGAGGGTGCAACCATATCGAAAAGTCGAAAATAAAACATTATTTAAAAATATTCTTAATTTACTGAAAGGAAGCAAAACGAAATACATTCTGACATAATAAAAAATAAAATACGCATTTACACTGATATAATATATTAATAAATGTATCTTTACTGAACACTGTATTTGATAATTGATTTAAGAATTCCAAGTTAAGAACAAGTTAAAAAATTATCAAGGACCCCCTGAGCTTGCCATAAATTAAATTGTAGAAAAAAATTAATATTTATCTTGATAACTTAAACGGTTTGTAATTAAATTCATATTGTTGATTCACATCAAAGTACATTATTATTCAATTCAATTCATTGTTATTAATTGAATTGGGGAGGGGGGGGCAGAAGAAAATTATGAGGATAATTGAGTTGCAAATTTTGAAAGTTTGAGAAGCACTACTGTAGACCGATGAAAGCTGTTTTCCGTCTTCCGCTTTGTCGTGTTCTGAAATATCGAAAGTATGTTGCTATTTTTTTTAAAATTTAAAACTCTGTTAAATGTGCATCTAATGTTTCTTTTCTTGTAACCATGTGCTCTATCATCGGAGTTATGTTATAAAGTACTAAATTGCTGTTCCACTTTCACAGAAATTACTTGCTTTGAATCATTAAAAAAACTTTTAATTCCTTAATTTAATTACTCTTGTGCCAGAACTTAAAGTAAAAATCAGTTTCTTATTTTTTTTCTTTATACGTATATCAGAGAACTTTTTCCCCGCATGCACACTAGGCTTCTTTCTAGAACAGGCTAAAGATCTCGTCCTTTTTGTGACTCAAAAACATCCCTCCATGCAATTCTAAATGGAGGTTCATGGATTAGTGAAGAGATTTGCGCTCGCCTGCTTAGATTACAGGAGCTAGGTAAAGTATGTTTTTTTCCAATGGTTACCTGCACATGTTGACATTACAGGCAGTGAAAATGTGGATAAACGAGTGAAAAAGGCTAGAAATCTTAATAATAAAGACTTGTCAACGTTACCTTATTAGACGCAAATGCTGTCGCAAATTTCAAATTAAGAGAGAAATCAATTCCTGTAAAATAAATGTGCATCAAATCTGTAATATAAGTGGGGATCGCCTTATAACAAAGCCTATTGCTTGACTAAGAACAGGTCATCACAGAGGAATGAAGATTAATAGGGATGAAAAACTTATAGAAATTGTGATAATTGTGCTTAGATACAGGGCTAACACACGCCTGCTCATATTTTTGGCTGTCCAGCTATCATTGCTGCCCTACAAGAAATAGGCATCCTATTTTCGTCATCAAACCTCTATGTAGATTATATTAAACAGATTGCCAGGACAGTCATCTAGGCCCATGGTACTGTCTGATTTGTGGTTCCCATCAGCATACATTATCATCATCATCATTACTCTCTCATAGGTAGGTTTTGAATTTTTTAAAAAAAGAATCGATTTTCCTTAGTGTTCATATCATTTACCAATTATATTTTCTCGAAATTCTGAATAACTGAGCAATGGTGATTTGAATCAAAACCAGACATTCTTCTAGAAATGCTTACCAAATAGTAAGATATTGCTTCATCATTCGATTTTAAAGTCACTCGCAAGCAATAAAGTTTTATAGGTAGTAAAATTATTGCTGTTTAAGATTTTTTTCCTTGCAAATATCAATTTAAATAGAAAATTTATTTAAATTCTTTCCCATTTTTATTCTTTTATAATTTTAGCACATGAAGGTGTTCAACTTTTTCACTTACATACTTATGAATTGGAACATCTAGAAAATACATTGGAAATTATTTTTTTTTTTATAAATATTCATAAAATATCTTTCAGCTTACAGTTTACACTCAGTAAATCCTTCTTTTAAAACTCTCATGTTTAACTAGCTTAAAATATGGCCGAATAATCCTCCAAATGATTCCTAAATATCAAAAATACTTTTCATAAGATCTCATTCCTCCAAGCAACACATCAATGCTTTTTAACATCCATTTTATTTAAGAAATGCAGACTATATAATTTAAATATTCAATTTTAAATCACCATTTCTAGCATAAACAGATAAAAATGAACATAAAAGTCGTTACGAACTGATGCCAAATCCCATCTAATGACTTATGCATTTCTTACTCTAGTACACACAACGTCTCATGCACAAAACCTTTTGATCACGTATTCAGTTTTACTTTTACGCTTAGAACTTCTGTATAACCCTCTTCAAGAGGAATGGTAAAACCCACACAAAACTGCCGATATCAGCGAGTGTCTTGTGCCAGTCTGCCTCAACAAATGTCACAGGTTGAGAAATACCTTCATTACTGTATAGGTGAGGGGCTCCTAGAAAATAAGAAATCCAGGTTTCTACTGGAAAAGTTGGTGAAGCAGGGTTAGAAGAAGGGGCATCGTTAGGGTTAGGAGAGAAAAGTCATGGAATAAAAGTTGAATGAGCACTTTCTTCGGTTTTTCTAGCCTCTTCTCTTTGCAGAAGGCATCTCATTTAAAATTTAAATTTTTCCCGAACACACAAACGGATTTTTGTTTTAAAACTACGCGCATCAGCTAAAATAATGTTAGACTTTTTTTTTATGAAAGAAAGAGATAGAAGGGGTAAGAAGTTTGCACAGTTTCGCAAATAGTTTTGAAGTTCAAAATGTGGAGATGTTTAAGGTCTTGAAAGGAATAGAGTGTTTAATATTGTGGTGAAAAAGAGAACTGCACATTTTAAAAATCTAAATCTTAGGTATTCCTTTTTTATTTTTATAAAAATGAAATACACTTCCATTAGTTTGTGTAATGTATTTATTATAACAAAGTTTTTCAACGGATGTCTTGTAGCTTAGAATAGGATAACACTATCAACAAATTGTAAAGAAATAAACTGTTTATTGACTTTATGGAACAAAATTAGCTGTAGTAGGAATTTTAAGTTTTCCTTAAAATTGTTTTACTTAAAACAATTATGTTTGCTTATGGAATATTTAACTTATTTTTGTAGCTTCCAATGATAACTGGAGTTTCAAAGAGAAAAACACTTTTATAGAATGAAATATTACTCAACTGAATTCGTTGGTTAAAACAAAGATAATTTTAAGTAATTATTTGTATGGTTTTTAAAATTTATTTTACTGAAAACCTTCCTCCGAAGAAGATGTGAATATGCAAATTAAATGTTGTATATAAAGATTAAACTTTCGAGTTAGAGATTAGAAAGAGAGAGAGAGTGAGGTTGCACTGCTACGCTAGCAGTAACTAATTAAATGTGAATTAATGCGTGAATACTTAGTAGCTGAATATTGTAATATTAAAGTTGATGATTTGTCAAACATAAATTAAATTAGATTAGGTCGCTAAAAGAGAATTAGACGGTATTGCTTGGACGTAAGTGATCAGTTTATTTAGTCTTCTCGTATCTCGTCGACCTCGCTATTGTAATTCATATTTAGAATTTGGGTGCATCTCTAGACTTGGTTAATAAATCTTGCGTTTTTGTTGATACTAGAAGTAAATTGAAATTATTCTGGAATATGGAAATTTTTTGGAATTTTTTCCCCCTTCCGATCACCCCACACTGAGAGAAGAGATAGCGCTTAACTCACACACTTTAATCTTATTATTTAGCTGTATAAAATTTTTGAAATTTCTCTGTTTTCTGGATATTTCAGTTTTCAGGAGCTTAATCTTAAACACAAAATGTACTGATTTTTTTTTCATAATTTATATTTGAATTTTCATAAAACTTTTCAACCATATTGTAATTACTTAATATTCTATTTGTATTCATTTGTAATTCTTATCCGCGAAGAATATTTTTTACATGATTGTATTAAAATTAAAATTCCCCTGATGATAAGTGCTCATTAATAACATACTATGGATTTATGGATAATATGGATTTGTAACTGTTCAAGGAATCGAGGATAGATATCCGTTCATAAAATTCTTCTTTAAGTTTGACAAAATCCCTTAAGCTAATTTATTTTCATAAAAAACTTTGTCGATATTTGAAAAAGGAGTTGATACTGAGGCATTAAGTTAATAACAAAACCAATTTTGTCCCATCTCATAATGCTCTATACGTATATCCAATACATATTTCTCTATCGAATCTAGAAAAACATTCATCTAAAGCTTAGTAAACACCGCTAGAAAAGTTATTATTGGTAGAAAATATTAGCTCTTGAGTAAATGTATCGGCATTGATATTACTGGTAATATTGTTTCTTTTGAAATATTGAAGAGATTATTCACAAATATATAAGAACTAAGTACCTTTAGAAGAAATGTAACATTTTAAACATCAGATAACTCATTTTTTTCTTATCTTAGTATAAGTTGCTACATACTGTAGCTTTAAAGATTTATGCACCCCCCCCCTCCCGTTTGCATTAAGGGAAAAAAGAAATACATTTTATCTCATAAGCCAAGTAAAAAATATGAACTTTGAATCTTATTGACGTAAATGCTTGTGAATTAACCCCTTAAGATTTCAGTTTTTTTCCTTAAAATGTTCCTAAGAAAGGGGCATGTTTTTTATCTCATACAACTAAGCCTATTACTTAACAGAATGCGAAAATCGAAGAATTGTATTTTAATTTTCAATTTTAAATCTTTCACACTCTTTCTTATTTTATAATTCTGTGGAATACGAAAACACCAATGTTTGCCTTTTATAAATACATTCATACTATGAAGATTGTTTCAAATATCTCAAAAGAATTTCTCCAAAAGAATTTCTCTCATAATCATAAAAAATTTCATTTTACACCTTTTTTTAAATGGTTGAGAACTTTGTGTGTGCCTATATAAATGCACAAATAATTTGAAGCAGGGTGTAATATTAAGTCTTACATTGTAATGGTGACAGAGATAATATCGGCATTTTTAGATTATATTTCCATTTTCATTTCTTCTCAAGCTACAAATTGAACTTTGCCTTGCCAATCGTTCTTTATTGAATATTTTCAAATATTCTATTGCCTTCAATGAAAACTTCTCGCCTTCAGCACAAAGAGAATTATTTCAGTACTGTGGACAAACTG
Source organism: Trichonephila clavata (assembly GCA_019973975.1). Taxonomy (NCBI): domain Eukaryota; kingdom Metazoa; phylum Arthropoda; class Arachnida; order Araneae; family Nephilidae; genus Trichonephila; species Trichonephila clavata. The sequence continues at coordinate 19,699 of BMAO01009882.1, read as the reverse complement.
CATCTCTTAAAAACACACACTAGTTCTAATAATCTCACTATAAGAATTAAAAATATGGGCAAATCAAAGATAGAAAGAAGACAATATCAGTGCCCTTACAGCGTGCTGCCAAAACAGTTGTGGTCAGCTTTTGGTAGCACGTACCACAGGCAAACCAGTTAAGGTGTTAATGTCCGAAGTGAGATTTACTCCAAAAAGGTATTTAGACTTAATAATATGTACAAAAATGTTAATGTGATAGCAGTTCAGAAAATGATATTTGTGCTAACAATGAAAAAAAAAATGTCCGCCAGACCTTTGAGAATAATACCTGATTTCAGTCTAAAAAAAGAAAAAAACGGACAATTTAAGTGAATAAGTTTAACTTTAAAGAAACGATATTTGGAAACGTTGTTGGGAATTTTTCATCTGTTTTAAGAAAATTAATTAATATCAGATTTTAACTCATTTGTTGATTTACAAATTTCGAGGAGTTGAGTTGATGGTGAATATAATGCCATGATGACCGAAATAGTTGGGAAATAAAACGAGTAGATATCCGCTGAATAAAAGAATCGTTTTTCTGATGATACAGCATTTGCAAATTAACCTGACATGAAGTAATAAAACACGCGCAAGTTACTGTTCGGCAAAAGAAGAATTGCCGCTGCAACACTTGGCATTCTAAGTCAATTTAACGGGGAGGAACTGATGGCATAACATGTCTTTGATGGTTTCGAAAATTCTGGGGAAAAGGTTAAAACTGTCAAGATTTGGCGGGGTGTGGACAGTTTTTACTATTTGATGTTCGAATTATGATAACTTATTATGATTGTGCCTTCAGTACTCCCCTGGCTCGTTTAAAATATAATTAAGGCTTTTAAATACTAAAGTAAAAGGTCAATGCTTTTTTATGTCAGTGTGAATATAGATTGATTGTTTAGTTAACAATTACTCACCTATTTTGAGTTTTTATTCTTCGATCGGATAAACTGGTTGTCAAAATTAGGAATTTGTATTAAACTCTAGCTAGATGGTTGAGGAAAAAAACAATAGAACTGTAGCAACATTGTCGTTTTTGGTAAAGATCTTACGATCTCATATTGCATTATAATTGTAAGAATTAATTTCAGAAATTCTCCATGGAGGAAAAAAAGAAAAATTTAATAAATTTCAAATAACTCTTATGGGAGATTGAATAATATTATTCAAACTTAGGTAACTTAAAAATAATTGATTTTATTAAATATTATATCAAGCTCTACGATTAATGGAACTTTTTAAAAGGAATGCGAAAAAGAAATTATCTAACCAATGATATCTAATTAACTAATTAATGCGTTATATTTCTTTACTTTGGTGTGAGATATTTTGCGTATAAATTTAAAATTTGAAATTTCATACTGCTAGATTTAAGAAATACAAGAAACAAAAATTCGACAAAAGAGTATTCCAAATATTTATCCATATTTGCAACAGTAGCATATCTGAAAGGTTAGAAATCCTTTATGTCAGCTATTTATAAACTTACTGAAAATGAAAACTATCTTAATATTTATCTACTAAATAAGAGTGCTTTTTCGTTTCGCCGGCACACGCGATAAAGACGCAAAAAATGATACAACCGACCTCGAACGGAATATTCTCGCTGGTAACCTTTTACCGCCACATTTTCGAAACAAGTTGCAGTTTTTTCTTATGAGTAACGGCAATTTTATAATACATCAAAAATATGTAAAAAACCAGTGAGAACTAACGTTTATAACACTTTTTTATGCGTTTAATTTGTGTTGTCGCCAATAAGGCCCGCTTGGCGAGATTTGCGCCGGCGAAACAGAAAAGTACCAATTAAGTAATATTGAAATTTTAACTGTCTCAATCGCTTTTGTTAAGATTTAATTATAATTTATTAACGAATGGATTTTGTTCCTTAAAAACTATATAATAAGATTAACCTGAAAAAATGGTAAAGATTGTCAAAGTATTGAATCCTAGTATGTTATCAATTTTTACCGAAACGAAGGATAACACATTAGTTCCACACTTGCCAAACACAAAGTAAAATCTTAACACTACATTCCCTTGCACACTCCTCACAAAGAAGACAATGTTCTACCAACATGAAAAAAAATGTATAAAAATTTATGAATATTTTCTCAAAAGCTAAGTTATAGTAAATATAATTACCGAATTATAAGCATTTAAAGTTGTTCAAAGATTCTCGTTTCTGCAGTGTTATTGAAACTCGTTTCCCAATCTTTCTAATGTAAAATCAAAATGCTGAAGTAATTAATGATGTCCAATATTATTTGATGGATGAATATACCTTATCCTTATACTTATTCTTCCAGATAATTTCACCATAAGGAATATTTAACGTTAAGCATCTTTCTATTATTCAATCAAAGTATCGACTGATCCTAAATAGATAAAAAGAAAACGACATTCTTAACATAGAAACAACTTTTCCAGAATGCAAAGGAAAGTTAAAAAATCAGTCGTTTCTCTATGATGGTACTAAATGGATGAGATTCAATCCCACATCAATCATATGCGAAATGTGACTCTTCGCTGATAAGGGACAATCAATGAAACATCAATAAATCATCACATGCTACAGCTGAGAAATCTCTTCCCATGAATAGTCTTTTTCTTTTTTATTCCAGTCATGGAACTATGATGGAGCTGCTTGGAATAGCTCAGGAGCAAAGAGTAGTGAGTGAGGTAGAGTAGAGATAACAGCTCCTCGTTAGTAAAGCAAATGACACCCAGAGGGGTATGTAGAAGGATTAAACACAAATTTTTCCACTTTATCGCCACATCGGTGTAAAAGGCTGAAGAGTTCTACTTGTTTTCATATGTATTCAACTTGTTTTTGAAGAGTTTTATGATTCTTATTTTTAAATTTTAGCCAGGGCGTCAAACCGGAACTGAACCGAAAACCAGAAAAAAATTGTTATTTTAGTTGGAACGAAAACCGGAACTGAGCTGAAAGAAATATTGGTTTATATCTGTTTGATATACACTCATGGACAAAAAAATTAGCTCACCAAGAAGGAGTCGTCAAAATGAAGCGAAATTTTACGTACGTAATGACTACTTTGATATAGGTAAAAGATTAGAAAATCAAAGAAAAAGGCAAAAGAACGGATTATTTAATACCCTGTTGAATCCCCTCTAGTGCGAATGTACGATGCGATACGATCGGGCATTGAGGCATACAAGTTTTGTATGATGTCTTCACACATTTCCTTCCATATTTGCTGTAACCTTGCCTCTAGTTCGTTCAAACTCGTGGGATACCCAACTCGCCATCCCAAATGATCCCAGATATGCTCGATTGGAGACAAATCTGGGGATAGGGCAGGCCAAGAAAGGGTAGTAACAGTTAGGAGACAGTCTTGTGACACCCTTGCTTGTGAGGTCAAGCATTGTCTTGTTAAAAAATGGCTCTTGGGAGCCGTTGCATGAGTGACAACACATGTGGTTGCAGGATATCATGGACATACCGCTGGGCTGTCATGGTACCACGGATCAATACTAGGAGTGACCGTGTATTGCAGAAAATGGCACCCCATACCATCACACCAGCTGTGGGAGTGGTGTGTCGCTGTAAAGCAAAGGCAGGATTGAGGCGTTCCCACGGGTCACCACATACGAACACGATTGTCATCACTCCTGAGATTGAATCTGGATTCGTCGCTAAAGACGATCTGGTTCCATTCCGCTGCAGTCCAGTTTCCTCGTGCGAGGCGCCACTCCAAACGGAGGCGTCGATCGGATTGGTGTCAAGGGCAGCACGCGTAATGGGTGCCGCGATCTCAAATGTCCTTCAGCCAGGCACCTTCGTATGGTTCGAGAAGACACAGGGGCCCCTAGTGAAGGTGCTACATGTACCTGGATGGCGGCCGATGAAGCGACTATACGCGTGCATTTTTTACGATGTGGTGGTCTTCTCGACGAGTGGTCTGTTGAGGGCGTCCTGAGTCTTGTCTCCGTGTAAATGACATCTCTCGGATCCACTGGTCCCAAAACATCATCACAACACAATCAAAGTGGCCTAATTGACGAGCTATTCGCCTAGCTGACCATCTAGCTTCCATCATGCCGATGATTCTCCGCCAATACAATTGCGACTGTTGCTCATATTGTCTTCGAAAACGACGTAATGGCTTGTCTACCTCACCGCTTCTTTTGTAAACGATTCAGCACACTCAATCAAGCTTCGGTTACCTGTTTTATACTCCACGGAGTCCGACGTTAAACGCCCTTTACATGCTATACGTAATGCTCAATCACGCCGTATTTCTAATCATTTGCATATTTCTTTGATATGTACCTTCATGTCAAGTTTCGTTACGATCCCGCAATTATTTCTTGGTGCGCTAGTTTTTTTGTCCATGAGTGTATCATCCTATATACTGTAACCAACTTATCAATACTTTTTCTAATTCAACATAACTATCCATATTATCATCTACAACATAATCATTCAACACAACTATATTCTATATAACTATCATTATTACGTGTACATTACTTCTCGATTTTTCTGTTTTGATGTTCACTAGTGCTTTTCTGTTTCATTTTCACATGAAACTACTTGTAAAAAGCAGATTCTATTCAGTTGAAGGAACTAGAATTAGACAACAGAAATAATCTAAGTTAAACTGTAGAAGATATATTAATAATTAGAGACAGTTTTCATGAGCTAAATAAATAAATAAACATATTTGTTACGTAATTATTGCGAGGCTAAGTGCACGATGGAAGCGGGAAATGGCAAGCGACAAGAGTACACATAATCAACATAATCTTGAACCTAATTGTCAAATGCCATTTTGATAATGGATAACAATGCCAATGCTCACCGTTCTCTGCTCACCGCTCGTATCAGACATGCTGGTTAATTGTAATTCCGCATAGAGCACCATTTAAAAAAAAGAATAAAATCTTCTAAATTTTGATGGAAATACATTTTTTTGTTTTTTTGTAGAATTGCATTTTTAGTACAAATAAGAATATACATAAAACAAAATTATTCATTCGGAACTGAATCGAATACCGGTATATTTGGTAGAACAAAAACCGGAACTGAACCGATATATTTTTTTAATTGAACCGGAATCGAAACAATTATGGTTCGAAGGCCTGATTTTAACACTGGAAATGTTCACAAGGAACAAAACTGAAGCAGGAAAGAAACAAATGGCTTAAAATCCAAAAGAAATAATATTCTTATTTTAACATGCTAGATACTACTAACTCCAACTTGATAACAATAATTTTATAACAATGGTCTATCCACATGCTCTATACTCTTTAAATCGGGTTTTTTTCCTTTCCAGTTAAATTAGACATTTGAGATAGAAAACTCAACGCCGCAAATAACTTACAAACAATCGGTGAGATAGAGAATATATAAATGGGGACATATTGCCGGGCTATTTCTTCCCGAACTGTAATCACTTGTTCCTGAATTATTGTCTGGAATTATAGCCGTTTAGTTATTAGAAGGTTCGTGGGCGAGGTTCTGAGGTTGTCTCTCATTTAAAACATAATTACCCCCTTTACTTCTTATTATACTGTAATCGATAATAAGATATCGTGTAATCGATAATAACTTGATTACACATCGTGTAATCAAGTTTAACGGTAGATTAATGAAAGCAAGTTATTGTAACTATCTGCTTGTACCCTTTCCGAGTCCGATTTAACCACTTAACCGGTCATTTCTTTTTTACCGATAATGTTATAAAAAATGAACATTTACTTATTGTGTATAACCGAAAACTGTATTTAATAGAATTAAGGAAATGGAAAAAATTTATTTAAATTTTAAATTTTAAAGTTCTTACACCATTTTTTCTCTTTTACAATTTTGTGGAAAACAAAACTCTTTAAATTTTGCTTTTTATAGGTACACTCTACATGCTATGAAAATTTTTTCATATATGTTAGAAAATTTTTTATGTTAGTGCTTTTTCAAATGGTTGAGAGCTTTATGTATGAGTTCCTCTGAAGAATAACCCAAATAATCAGCAGTCAGTTTTCAATCTGTATCCAAATTTAATTCAACCTTTCACAAAAGTGTTTTTGTTGTTTAAATTATCCATAATTTCAAAAGTCACCGATCTGAATGCAAAAGCATTGTAAAGAGGAAAACAGAAATTTAAGGATCTAAATTTCTTCTTGTATCACGAAAAAAAAAAAAAATCCCCATATTTACCACAAAGAAAGTACCGATGAATGGCAATGCTGTAGTACCATAGACGAACAGCATTACCTTTTCAAGACACTAGCACTAAATAATATCACCATAAGAATTAAAAATAAGGGAAAATCAAAGAAGGAAAGAAAATACCAGAGCTCGTACAGAGTACGGGCAAACCTGTTGTGGCCAACATTCAATAGCCCATATGAAGTAAGGACAAATCAGTTAAGGGATTAATACCTTCTCAATCACTATTGCATTCGGATTTCTCAAGGATCTAGTTAATGAGTGCGACTTCCAATGCAGCTAACATGAAGCGGAGATAACACGACAATTTGTCTACTTTACACATAACTTGTTAGTTCTTACAAGAGTGTACTGACTACACTAATTATGTAATAACAACTGAATTTGCAACTAACTACTCACACCTTATTCATCACTAACTATATCGCACACCTCGTATCACCTCACAAACTCTACTCAAACTTTCTAATGCCCCTCTCTCTATCATGTCATACGCACAACTCTCCACTACCGCAGATACACATACACACCGCCGCTGTTGAACCAGCGCCATCTATAACTTTAACAAAGGGAAGGGGGGGGGGACGTGTTAATAATACAAGAACGTACAATTTAAAAGGGATTTATTTCATGATTATGCACATTAAATCAGAAATGTGGAACGAAGTAAAGAAGATATATTACGTAAGTAATAACTAGAGGTTTCAGTGGTTTTACGTCTTAATAAGCAGCAATGTTATAAAAAGAAATATATTCATATCATTTTAAATAAAACACCGCTAACATTATTTGACATTTAGCTACATTATGTAAATTGTACATAAATTTTTATTAATATTAATATAATGTTACTATACAAATTCAAAACAATATTTATGACTGCCTTTTTAATGATTGTCTGCTTTTTATACTATTTTATCTGAATTAACTCTTTCACAAATTTAAGGAGAAAAATTAAGAATTATTTCACCGTAAAAGTAAGGAAAATGTATTTTTTTTAAACAAAAAAAAACATGTCTAAAAGGGTTTTACTTTCTTCTATTTTTTTCCGCTTTTTGGCGGAACCACACAGTACATGTGTTTAGTGAATGTATTTCAAGAAAGAAACTATTAAAACCATTATATATTGTTGTTAATATTACGTTACAAAGCACTGCTTGCTTTTTTTATCGGAATATTTTTATGACTGTAATAAATGTTAAAATCACATGCAGATTTTTTTCTTATTAAAAATGTGGTCCTTTTTAATTGAATTTACAGTTAATACGTTTTTATATAATAAAAAATTGCTTTTTATTCATATTTTATGAAAAGTATTGTAATCCAAAAAATATGCATAAGCAGATATATTTTAAACAAATATTTTAATCTGACTTACAGAGTATCAGAAAACTTTATAATAATTCTTTGTAATTAAGTATATAATATGTACAGAGTATAAAAGTATATCTCCGAATATATTTTATTTTGAACTAATCTGTTTTGTTTATCCTGTAGAGTACAAGAATAGGCTCAGAAAAATATAGATTACTTGAGCTTTTTTCTGAAACACTGAAATTCTTTGAATAATGCAATTTTTAAGAATGCAAACTGAAGTAAGTCCCTTTAAAAATCTGATTTTGCTTTTCACAGGAATTAAATAGCTTCTGAGTAAATTGCGAAGTTAAGTAAACATTAATGTACTAATAAACGGTGCACAAATCAGAAAAACGTATGTAATATCAAACACATTAAGAATATTTTAGTTAGATGGTAAACGTTAAGTTAAAAACTATATTCCCCATCGATTTCTACATTCTTATATTTCTTACACGTAGCCTTTATTGTGTACATTGATTTCACAGACTAATTTATCATTGTATTATAAGGAAAATAAGAAATAGATCTGTACAATGGGTATACTAATACAATCACACTAAAGGGCTATTCAAGAAAAATTTACTTAAAACAGAAAAAGGTAGAGACCTCCTATATTAGCATATTTAAGAGGTAACTCTCGAAGAGAAGGAAAAATAGGTGTAATTTTAAAAGAGATTTTAGTCTGGGCAAAACCTCTTTGAAGTGGCATTTTTGAGAAATGCTAATTTGCAATATAATAATTTGTTTTGTAAAATATTTACTTAAAATTAAAAAAATTTAAACTTTATTTATCAGAAATGTTTTAAAAATCACTTAATCCCTCTAAGAAATTTCTTTTTGATAATTTACTGGAAATATTAGTTTATTTTTCAATTTTGCTAGTAATAACTATCATTATACGACAAAGTTTACTTTTTTGTGTTTTTGACCCATCGTCGGAATCACCTCTGAGCGAAACAGAATCTTGCTCGTCCAGCCCGAGAGATCACCATCGTATATTGATCTCCTCCCCCTCTTAATTAATTTTAATTCCAAACACCGGTAGGGCCACCTTGGATAAGGTCTAAGGAAAGAAAATACATCAAATAAAACAGAAAAGAACCAGTTTAATGAAACAAAATGAAGCCTAAACTAAAACAACTAAAATTGCTAAGTTGACACAAAATGAAAATAAAAATTTGACTGACAAAGTATCACAAAAAAAGAAAAAAACTGGAAACACAAGGAATATAAAATAATTTCAGATGTGGAAACATCATTGAAATATATTGTAACATATCTCAGAACTGGCTTGTTATCAGTAAAATGCATGATTGCAATAAAAATAGTTTTAAAACCTCAATTTCAAAGTTATGACACAATCGGATGTACTTGGCCTCACAAACCAGAGGGGGTAAGGTGGGGCTGGACAAGCCAGATGAACTTTGAGGGCAGACTGGGCATTGGCGAGCTACCCACCATCAAGAGTCACGAAACTATTAGGAAATACGTCCCGCTCAGGTTCCGGGAGCAGAAGAGGCATTTGAAAAACTTTTTTGCTGGTCTCTCTGGTCAGCTGCACCGGACGGAGGGTTAAAATATCATACACAATTTTTTCTTATTAAAATTTTACAAAATCATTCCAATTATTTAAGTAATTTTCATAATAACTAACACGATTTACGAGGGTTCATCAGGAAAAAAAAGGTTACAAATCAAATAAAGAAATGTTTATTAACAATAGGCAGAAAATACATAAAGGAATTAAGAGGCATACGTGCCCATCACATTTCGACATAATCACCAAGTCTATTTAGGTATTTATCAGCACGCAGAACCAACTTATTTAGCCCGTCTTGGTAGAAATCAGGTCCCTGTTCACATTGAGCCAGGTCTCGGCAGATATTTTCCCGGCTCTGTCTTGGAATATCGCACCACTTCAGAAAAGACATGCTGCACGCTACCATAGCTCAGTCCCAGCTCTGAAAAGATTTCACTCAGAGTTACCCATCGATTATTTTGAATAATTTCTTCAATTCGTGCCGTGTTGATTTCTGTCGTTGAAGAACTTGGCTAACCGCTCCCTACCATATTGCAGTTTTCGACATCCTGTCTGATTGATCCAAAACAGTGACACCGTTTCGCTACATGTTGTCTGCTCATTCTGCTCTGCTTTCTCAGATGCGGACACATTCTTTGCCCATAAAAATCGTACCACGGCTCGTACTTCCAAACGAGACCGATATCCTAAGCTTTTGCCATTTCAATCGTCCTGAACCATCTAAGAACTTTCTTTACCAACTAGAAAACCAGCTGTCTGACAAGAAGCACCATTTTTCTCCACTCTGGGAAAATAAAATTTCTCCACAATATGTAGTTTTCAAATGCTGTGGCTTGTAACCTTTTTTCCTGATCATCCCTCGCATGAATTTGCAAAATTTTTTTATAATGATATGCTTAAAAAAGATATTACACTCCAAAATCATTAAAATCTATCCTTCCAGTATTAAATTATAAACCAAGAAGAATTTATACAGCGTAAAATTCAGTGTAAACATAATTTAACTAAGATACTATAAACAGAAAAGCAAACATTTAGATATAGTTTATCACTGCAAACTAATTATTTAAAACTTTGTTTACTTTATTCTGAATAACGAATTTTCCTTAGAATTTCTATCTCACAATATATAAAATTTTCTTTAGTACACGGAAGTTATTAAGTAGGCATCAATTTAAATAAAAGAGATTGTTTGTTTAAAACTATCACAATTTTTTTATAAGTATGAAACTTAACAAATTATTCTTAATCCATTGTTTGTTTTGAGGAAATGGCTGAAATTATTTATTATTAACATTTAATAGTTTAGTTAGAATCTAAAATCAAACAAAAAAGAGTTCTTGGAATTATGTTTGCGATTAAAAATTACTAAGTGCACTTTTTTTTTAAATATTTAAATCGAAAAACTTCAGCAAACAAATTAATCAGTAATATTTTATTTCACAGCTATTAACAGAAGTGTGTCTTATTTTCATTTGATTATAGAAATAAATTTCAAAATATGAAGAAATTTTAGTCAAAAAAAGTAACAAACTTGTAAGACATTTTGTTGGTCTGAAAATATGTGTTTTGTATTAGCTTTTTTCCTGTTTTGAATTGTTTCTTTAAAAGAAATTTTATACACACATTTATTTTTAGCTAGTATAAAATAATATAAATCCTAGAAAAGAAAGAATGATAAAATTGATGATGAAATTGTAAATTGAAATATGCAAATAAAAAAAAAATACTCGCATTATGTTATGGGAATTTTAATTAGTTCGAATGGCAATAACAAATTTTTTTTTAAATGTTCGAGATTTTAAATTTTTCTCTTCAGTTTGTTAAAAATTTATTGCAGAATATTGTTCAAGGATTTTAAATTCATATTGTAAGAGTATATATGTCCTTATAAATATATAATTTCTTATTTATGCTATTTTTTATTTTAACAACTTAAAGTTTAAAATCTTGGTAAATTCATAAATATTTTTATCCGAACTTATTAATTTATTTTTAGTATACTACTAATTTTTAATTAGTCTGAAAATTTCCTAAAGTTAACAGTTTCTTAGCAAAAAAATGTTGTAATACTATTTTTAAATAAAATATTCATTACAATATCAATATACAAAAAGACTTGATATTTTTAATGAATTTCAATACAATGCTTCCTGCGGAAATTTTAAAACAATTTTTTAGAAACTGTTTTAAGCATAAGCATATAATAGAGGATTTTTGTCAATTTATTAAATATTTGACTTGTTAATGCTCTAAAATATGCCGAACAAAGTACAATAAAACCCGAAATTATACGATAGGGGGACTGAGGAATAACTATGTAAGTCAAATTCGCGTAACTCGGGGAATAATTTTAAATAAAAGTACATGTAAATTATTTTTAGTTGTGTCCGGGACGAAAGAAAATAATAATTTAGAAAAAAAAATGTTCAATAAAATCTTAGACAACATAAATACAAAATCATGTACCGAAGTTATTTTGATGTAGAAGGTTTCATAAAACCTAACAAACAAGTCTGCCGGCTAAAAGACTTTTTTCTTTCCCTCAAAACTTCCTCGTATCATGCCTATAATTCTTTTATTCCTTGTTTTGTTGAAAAATACGATCTTTGTTGGAGTCTATATTTTCTAAAATTTGTTACCCTATTTCAATTAAACTCAGACATTCTGTCAAATTCATAATCATCATTCAATCTTCTGACTGAACTGGGTCGAAGGACTCAAGTTCTTCAATGTCTTTCTCTTGCTCATGCATTTCTATGAGCTCATCAGTTGTCAGTTCCTAATTGTAGGAATCCAGCGGTTCTTGAACACCACTTCTAAATTTACTTGCCTGGCACTTCTTCCACCACTGATTGCTCTAGCACTGATTCCGCTTGAGTTTCAGTGATAAAAAAGGACATTTTCTTTTTCCAGAGCCATTTAATGTTTTTTTTAAATGAAATTTCATTAAAATATTGTCAGAAGATTCCCATTGCATCTAAAACATTGATTTGCCTCTAAAAGTCTAACAAAGAGCTTCCTGTGTAGCACTCAAACAAAAGACGAATGGACGAGATTTGAAAATCACACAACTTCAGGTTCACGTAAGTCGGGATATATGTCAAGGTATTACCGTAAATACTTTCAAATTTAAACATAATTATTACACTTTAGATGATGCATACTTTGATTTATGTAACCTAAACACGCATTTGATTTCTCTTAAGGTATCCAATACCCTAAAATTGTGAATTTTGCCAAAAATAAATAAATTTTTTTATGATTTTATTTTATATGCCATCTTATAAGCTTTATAAAAGTACCAAGTTTATTATTTTCCTTTCACTAGACAAAAACTGGAAATGTTTTAGTAAGAGCACATGCCAGTACTTTAAACAAGATATGCCATACTTTAAAATGCGTTTTACTCGAAATGTGTTTTGATGAAAATGCTCAAACGGGGACAGCGATTGCAGAACAAGTTTTGAAAATAATGAACTGAAATTTTTTGTGTATCTTCTGTATAATAGTAGAAGTTCTTCGACCTTCAGAGTTATCAATAACTTTTTTATTACAAAATTTACAGTCCCTTATGTTAATATAATCACTGTTTTTTTAAGCAATTTCATATAATAACTGAGATAAAGTGCTCTAGTTTTTATAAAAATTAAAGTATCTCTTATCCTGAAGGTCATTACAAAAATGAGTAACATAGCAACACATCAGAATTGAAAATTTGTTTATAAACGTTTGGTACAGAATGGGCCTCGTTTATGCTATGTTTTGTAAATTTTACCAATTTTTTCCCATTTTAGTAATAATAATTTCTTTTTCTTTTCTTAATTTTAGCATATTTTTCTTAATGTATACTAAAAAAATCTAAAAACCACAAAAAATCCCCATATCTCTATTTTTTTTGAAAAAAGTTGTTGCAAGTAGTCGGATAGCTTAAGATAGATGTAATGTTAAATACAGTTGCTTCTACATTTAGGGGTAAATGGTAATGAATTTCAATGTTAGAATTTTTATGAGGTAACTACTGGGCATAATATATTTCCTTTCACATCAACTGTTTTCCCAGATTCATACCTTTTCAGTCACTAAATGATTCAACTTTTTATGCACAAACATAATATGCATATTATATTAGTCAATTTGTGAATATATTAATATTTTTCTTAATAGAATTGTGAGAAATATTTTTAAATGTAAGATTTATAGTTAATTCAAGCGTAACAACAGGAAAATCTATTTATATTTTACATATTATTACAACATAAAATGATTCCTAATTCTATTTCATTTTTTAAGCAATCCAGTTAAACCAATTCAGTATCCCATATTTAAGGTCTTAAAAAGTGTTTCTATAAAAAAAATCAAAAATATGATTATTTTATTGTATCAAATACTAAATAAATTAAGCTGATTAATTTAATTTTACTTACAAGACAGAATTCTTTAAAAAAAAGCCTTTGTTTTCTGTTTTGATGTGAATTGTGAAAAAATATTTTTCTCTTATTAGAAGTAATACATTTTAAAAAATGCGTTATCATTTTCAATAATATTTAAACTATTTTAATTGTGCCGAGACTAAAAAGGAAACATTACAAATAATAAAACAATATATGTTAAATAAAGAAAAAGCATTAAATTTTGGATAATCAATGTCCATTAATAACTTAACGCCGCATAAAACTTTTAAGATACGGAGCATTTCTCACTACTACATATTTAAAAAAAATGCTAATTAAAAATAATTAACTACTTATAAACTATTAATTCTAGAGTTATCTTAAAATCATCGAATTTTTGCAAGGCCTGAAACATTTTTTTCAAAAAAGCAGAAATTCAAAGTCTTTTTTTAAAAACATTTCAAATGCAAACATTCCCTATTTTACTACATTGAAATCTAAAGGCTTAAAATCTATTAGTTTTGAAAAAAAAATTACAATTACATTTGAAGTAATCAAAATATTTTTATTTAAACAGAACCAACTCAAAGAAAAAATAACAGTCTACGCACATTAAAAAAATAACATTGTTTTAGTTAAAAGAACGTAAAAACATTCTCCTAAGATTCTTCTACTCTTGAAACTCTAACTCCTCTTTTCATTAATTCGGTTTCGCCAACACTTTTAAAACAAGAAAAAGGGGTGCAGTGAAGAATAAAAAAGGTAACCCTGACACAAAAAGAATAATAATAATGATAAAAAAAAATTCTTCTCTAACTCCCACAACTCCCTTCCTCAGTAATAGCTTCATTAGAGTAGTGAGTAATTAATTAATGTTACACTCCTTGCAGCATCATGCATTTGGGACCGTATTATTTATCTTTTAGCCAGTCCACATTATCTTTTCTTCAGCAGAACTTGTTGGGGGAGGCTCTTGACAGCCCAGACTGGCGAAGGGTCGTTTTTAATTTGCCGCATTTTCAACACGATCTTCTTCCTCTTTTTATTATTCTTTCACGTTTTGTTTATGTTTTTCTTCATGTGTCTTTCTTTCGAATTTCCTTTTCAAAACGGGGTGGTTTTTATTAGGTTAGGTTGAGACGTTGACAAGCTGAGATTGCTGCGTTGTCACCCCCTCAATTAATTGGACGCCTTTGAGCGATAATTAAATTAGAAAACGCGAAAATTGTGAGTGTAACATTTGATAAGGCACGACGCTAAGCTGTAATTTCATTTGTCTGTTAGTAAGCTTTGGTTTTGATCCAATAATCAACATTCTTCTGTTCTTTTCTGCTAATTTAGCTTTTGGTTGTAGTTCATGAAGACTTTTTAAAAAAAGAGGGATTCAGGAGGAGTGAAATTTGAATGTTGAATTACTTAGAAAATTCAGATAATTTGATTTATAATAAAAACATTTTTATGAATCTCAAATTAAAGAATTTATTCTAATATATGAATAAATTTGAAATTTCATGAATAATAAACTGTCGCATTGTTACCCTCAAAATCTAAGATAGAGGCTTTTAGCCTCTTTTGTATCCCGAAGGGTTTTAATAGTAAAATGATATTTTCGAACTTCAATGAAAGGAAACGAAAGGAAATTTTACCCTTTCAACTTGTGTAATTTACATTTATGTACACAAAGAAATTTTAAAAGGAAAACAATAATTTCAAAGCCATTTAATACAATAAATTGAATGGGTGTTTATTAACGTTCCATTCAAAAGCAACACGAGGGTTAATGGCAAAGAACCTCGTAATTTTAAACCACGGTCAAGTGACAAGGACAACACCTGAATTGGTACTCCCCCACCTCACTTACATTCCACGCCATCGGAAGATCCTTAAGCCATGATAGATTTAGCGTGCATCAGCTTCTCTACAAAGCGAGTCCTTGATGGCACTAGGACTGAACTTCATGACGCGCCGGCCATGAATTCGTGACCATAACCACTAGGCTAATGGGGCCCCACTGTTTCGGGAAAGATCACGATTAGCCTATTCTTTGATACCTAAGGGTCAATGATTTTGGTGTGGACAGTGTGACATTTGAGATAAATAAAGGTAGCGTGATATTGGTTAATTTAAATATTTAATTTATTTCCGCCACATTTATTATTTACAGAATATACATTGAAGTTATTTAACTTATTGTGGAGATTATTAGAGTTCAAATGATTTTGTTTGTGAGGAAAGAGATTGCGTCCGTTCTCAGCGAAGTTTTCAGATCATCTCCCGTTCTCTTTCTGCCCTGTATGGACCTTTGGGATAATAGGGTCGGCGTCTGTATCCTCAAGTTACATCCGGTTCGTGGGGGGGGGGGGGGGTAGGAGTTCCTCGTGGTGTCAAAGGTTGCCTGGGTGATGTCCAAGACAAGACAGTGCAATATTTTTAGGATGCTGATGTCATTGCATGCATGGTGATCTTCTCCACAAAGAAGTTGATTCACACCTGTGTAGTGGGAAACGTTGCAACAGTGGCGTAACGGAGAATATTAACCTCTCCCCTGCAAGTCTCTACTTTTTTGCCTTTAATATTTTATAAGTTGTTTAAATACTTACTTGGCGTCAGTAAGACTTCGGGTCCTCTAGAATTCTGGGCCTCCACGTGATGCGGGAGTCACGAGAGAGAACGTTACGCCACTGGGGGTGGGAACGCCCTTGGATGCCACAATTACCACTAAATGCAGCATGCCAAATGGACAGTGCCGCATAAATAAAATTAAAATAGCTCTTTTTTTAAATGTTAAATAATATAACAGTATATTTATTAAAAAAGTCAAATAGCATTACATTTTTTTAAAAATAGTAAGAACATTACAAATCAAAAATAAATAAATAAATAAAAAACGAAATAACTGCTTATCGTGTAATAAATTTTATTTAACATGAAATCGTTATCATATCCCGCAATTAAATTTGAACAAGTCCTCACCATTTACCACTTGCTACAAGCCTTGCTGTAAGACTTCAGAGTAAAGCTAATTCGAACAAGTATTTCAGTTAGTCAAGTCAGTCGAAATATGGGGGTGATAAAAAAAGGTATACACAATTTTAGACAGAATGATATGTTAATTACATAAATTTTATATCGTTTTGGCTATAGGATTAAGTTGTAATAGTTTGTATTAACTGTTGGCATTAGTGTTTTGACGTGTTTAAAAATACTTCTGTGACAGATGACGCTAGTGTTTTAATAGGGAAAGGAATATCATGGCGCAAGTACGTCTGACTTAAGAGCATCGAAAAAGCATTTTGAAATAGTGTTTGAAGTTCAAGAATATCAGTGACCAAAGTGAAATAAGTTTGAAAATGATGGAACCATAAGGGATATGCATAAGGGATGATCAGGTCAGGCACGCAAAGCAACAAGTGAAGCGCCTTTTGTTGCAGTGTTGCACTACTGGCCACCGTAAATGCAACACCCTGAAGGAACCACGCAAATAACATGAAATTTATAGCATGCATTAGCGGAGGTGAGATATGCAAATGATTAAAATTTCAAAACAGACACACATCACGCACGCCTCTGGCGTCACCTCAAAGGCTATTTAAGGCTTGGAGATTTCGACGATTTCAAGTTCGGCAATTGTGTTTTTCTTGTGGTTTTTTCAAAAAACGATCAGTTATGTCTTGTGGAAAAGAGCGATCAGATTTTGATCAAGTATCCGAGTTCGACAGAGGAAGGATAGTGGCCTTCCGAGATTGTGGATTATCTTTCAGGGACGAAACCAAACAACTGTAATGCGGATATGTAACCGTTGGATGCAGGAGGGTACGACGGACAGACGTGGTCGATCGCATCCACCTCAGTGCACCACTTCACGTGAGGACAGGCAAATTGTGCGCATGGCAGTGATGGATCGCTCAGTCACATTACGAAACATAGCACAGGACATTGAGTCTGTAACGCATCATTCAGTGTCTGCGCGTACCATTCGACGCCGTTTACAGCAGAGTGGTCTGTGTGCAAGACGTCCATTGCTTGGTCTACCCTTGACGCAGAACCACAGACGTCCCGCCGCCAGTGGTGTGATGAAAGAGGATGTGGGTGGCAGAATGGAATGATGTTGTCTTTTCTGACGAGTCACGCATCTGTCTGCAACACCACGATGGTCGGATTCGAGTCTGGAGACACCGAGGAGAAAGGAAGCTGAACAGCTGCGTTATGCACCGCCACACTGGTCCTGCACCGGGTATTATGGTATGGGGTGATATTGGATATCACTCTCGCACTCCTCTAGTACGCATTGCCGGTACTTTTAACAGCCAGCGCAATGTCTCCGAGGTGTTGGAGCCAGTTGTCCTTCCTTACCTTTATGGCTTGGTCACAGCCATATTTCAACAGGATAATGCGCGACCACACATGGCACGCATTATCCAAAGGTTCTTCGTCAATCACCAGATTGAATTGCTTTCCTGGCTGGCTCGCTCTCCGGATCTTTCACCGATAGAAAACTTGTGGTCCATGGTTGCTCAACGATTGACCCAGATTACACCCCCAGCTGCCACACCAGATCAACTTTGGCAACGTGTGGAAGCTACCTGGACTGCTGTACCCCAAGATTACATCCAAGTCTCTTTGAATCAATGCCGAGGCCTGTGTGGCAGCGGTGATCTCCAACAATGGCGGCTACTGATTCAGGCAGGAACCGCTCTTCACAGAAGTCTATGAATTTAATCATTTGATGCTTGGTCAACATGTTATCTACAAATTAAATTTTGTTGTGCTATCTATTGTCTTTCTTGGTGTTGCATTTACGGTGGCCAGCAGTGTAGATTCATTCACAAGGTTACCACCAAAATCGACATCACGATGTGCGTGTTAAAGAGGCGTGAATAGAGTTAACCCGGCACTTCACGCGCAGGGTATTTTATATCCAAGGGTGTTTTCATTGTGTTTTTACAGTAAAATTTACATCGAAAGGTGAAAAAGGAAGAAAAGTGGGAAATACAATATGTTTATTACACTTTTTGCCCGTAAATTTAGTTTTTCTGTTTTTCTTATTAGGGCATTAAGTACATTGTTTATACACTCCTTTACTTCCAACGCGCTAAAAAATATTTGGAAGCGGGTGGTTTACAGTTTGAACACATAATGTTACTTTGTCCTTTTTATTCACTGAAATACATCATTTATTTCTTGCTCAAAGTATGTATACATATTTGTGATCATCCCTGTACATAGATTATTGTTAAGTTTTCCTTTGGTTTGAATGAATATTTACTTCCATTTACCGGATTTACCGTTTTATTAATTTTCTTCAAACGACACCACTATATTTACAACTCAATTTACAGTTATAAATGATATAGGAATACTGCCGGCATCTTCTTTACCATCTGCATACCCGAGATTACGTTTTTTCTTCCCCGTCCTTTTTCGCTCAATGGCCAATCACCAGTTCCTCTTCCTAATCTGTAGTGCGCTACGTGCCAAGCCTCCAGTCTTTTTACTGCCCTACAAGCCAAGCCTCCCCACTCACAGCCAAGCTCTTACAGTATCAAGAATTTCAAGAGTTTCATCGACCAGAACATCGGTTAATTAGTATTACTATTATTTTTCAAAAAAAAAAAAACTTCAATCTATCAAATAGCTTTTAAATCAGAAATATTCACAAAGGAATAATAAACGACTAAACTCGCTTTGATTCAAAACTTGCAGTAGGGGAAGCAGTTATTCTTAAAAATAATCAATGAACTAAATCTTATTCATAGGTTTAATGCAGCGTTTTTTTTTATTATTATGCTTTGCTACATCAATCCAAATTTCTTTACGTATATACATAACTATTTTATTTTCCCTCGAGTGGAGACAATTTTTATTCAAAATGATAAAATACCATGTATTGCTACTGGTTAATAGCACCTAACTGATCTCTCATCTTTTCAGTTTTTGCTATCGCTGAAATGAAACGTAAATTTGCGTCGAATATTTCCTAAGCTGACAGAAAGCGTTCTCGAAGATTAAGCTACAATGCTCGATTTGGCTCTCCAAAATCATTTTTGAATAGAAAAGACCCATCAGAAACGTGCTTTTTGGAAATAAAACGCGCCTCTTTTTCCTTCTTCTTTCATCCCTTCTTCTTCTTTCTTTTTCTTCGAATAAAATCAAATCATTCTTGAGTGATTGACTCTGCATCGAATA
>BMAO01009881.1:0-15172 GCA_019973975.1 Trichonephila clavata | reverse complement strand
ATAATTGTAATTTTTTATGATATCTGCAACTTGTTCTTAATAGAATGACATAATTATTTTTTAAAAATATACAACTATTATTTTTAAAAATTAATAATGAAAAGCTATTGAAAAATTACCACAAAAGTCTTCGTACACCTAACAAAAATCTCAACTTATTTAAATATTATATTTCTTTCTACTTTAGTACTTATAGGATATCTTTTAGTGACACAGTAACTTTTAAATGTTTTGGTATAGATTTAATCAGTTTTTTGTAATTTCTGCATCGGTTTTCCTCCATGCTTCTGTTATTATTGTTTTACTTCCCATTATGTGTTTATATGTCATGTTTTCTTTTTTTAAAATCAAATTCTCACCAAATATGTTCTACTGGGCTAAATAAACTGATTGAGGAGGTTTTCAGAATTTTGAGGCAGTTCTTGAGACACCAGTTGCATACATTGAGAGAAGTGCGCTTGGTGTCATTATCTTGTTAAAATGAAGTGGTCTCCAATATCCAAATTTCGGGCGGTAATTTAAAATTCCTCTAAAATATTTAAATAGAGCTCAGGATTCACAATACCATTAAAAAAACAAATTACCTAATTTTAAAGTCGATTTACACCCCACCCCCGCAGAACTTCTCCACCTCCATGCTTAAGCATGGAGGTGGAGGAGTTCTTGTTCCACATAAATTCATGGGATTAAATCCTCATTTTTTCATTTACAAACTATTATATGCCCATCAGAACCAAAAATGTTTAATTTTCCGTCATCCCAATCAATTTGCTGTCAATTTTGCATTTTCTGAAACTTAATCCCAAGAATCAAACTGGATCAATGAACCATGGAGATGGAAGTGTTTTTGCGTGGGGGTGTAAATCGGCCTCAAAATTAGATAATTTGGTATTTTTTGATGGTATTGTGAATCATCAGCTCTATTTAAATATTTTAAAATAAAATTTTAAATTATCCGCCGAAAATTTGGATATAGGAGACTACTTCATTTTTTAACAAGATAATGACGCCAAGCACTCTGCTCTCAATGTACGCCATTAATGTCTCTATAACTGTCCAAAATTCTGAAAAAATCAGTTTATTTAGCCCAGTAGAACATATTTAGTGAGAATTTGATATAAAAAAAAAGAAAACATAACATACAAACACATAATGGGAAGTAAAAACAATAATCACAGAAGCATGGAGGTAAATCAATGCAGAAATTACAAAAAACTGATTAAATCTATACCAAGACGTTTAAAAGTTATTGCGGACACTAAAAGATATCCTACTAAGTACTAAAGTAAGAAAGAAATACAATATTTAAAGCTATGTTGAGATTTTTGTTAGGTGTACGAAGACTTTTGTGGCGTAATTTTTCAATAGCTTTTTGATTATTAATTTTTAAAAATAATAGTTATATCATTTTTTAAAAAATAATTATGTCATTCTAAGAACAAGTTGCAGATATATAAAAAATTACAATTACAATATATTAATTTTATTAGTCGAAAATATTAAATTTCATAGGAAATTGCAAGTGTACGAACACTTTTGGAGTCCACTGTATAAAAGAATAAAAATAAGATAAAAATAGAAGCTAGCGTGCTTAAAATGTGTTATTGACGTAAAATTTATACAATGAAGCCTTATGAAAATTCGGTAAGAGAGTGTTGACTCAGATGTCGACCAGTCATTTAACTATAAATCTAAAATTACGGTATATATTGGCTATGCGAAGCAGACCCAAGAATCAGACAGAAATGTGTAGCCTATAAACAAATATAAGTTGGTAAAGGAAGAATTATAATTAAAAAAATTTCCACATTTATAGTACAGAAGATTGTAACTAAAATCATTTTATATTTTAAAAAAAATGGTCGCACCATAGTTCGTGATATATTCAAAGAAAAATTTTCTGGCAAATTACGTGATTAACACATTAAAAAAATATTGATCTTTTTATGTAGAAATGGAACATATGAATAGAGAGAGAGAGAGAGGGGCAATTTAAATATTAGTAAAACAACATTAGTAAAAGAAAAAAGATCTAAAAACATAGCTCGGATTGGAACATTTTTACAGTATTTTCATTCGATCACACAAATGCTTTAATTTATTTCATCATTATTATAAAAGAAGTTTTGATTTAAAGTTAACTTAATTTGTCACGTGTTTAAAAATAATTCGGTTAAAAATCATATAAAAATCGTCTGCAGAAAAATAAAGCGAAAGATCAGCAATATGATAAAATGGAATTTAAAATTTTCATATTTCATAAAAATTGAATTTATTTAATTTCTATCATAATGAAAAAGGATATTTTTATTTATTCATTAATTAAGTGATAAAATTTAGTTTTTTGAACATATTTAATAAACAAAGTGTTCAAAATTTCGATAACTCGAATTAATCTAGTATACACAAACATATCGATGTATTTCTTCAAATTATCATCGATACTGATTTTATTTTGGAATCACTTGTGGAAAGACTCAAAAAATTCGTCCATTCACGAACTTTCAGAATCAATGGTGACACTTTTATGTGATGTATTATTTGATATCCTGAGATTAAAAAATAAATCTTCTGATGTTTTTGGAAAATTATGGAATTTAATCAGGTAAGTTTCGATGCGAACCTTAAAACCTAGAATTATATTTCTTTCAGCGTAAGTTTTAATTGAAAAGGCATTCGATCCACACATTCATTGTAAAATAATTCAACTATCATTTTTTTTTCAGAGCCATGTAAGAGATATTTAATACTGTCTTTTTATCTGAATTTTTTCAAAACAAAAGCCGTAAAGTTTTTAATTTTGTTCTTTATATCTTTTCACAAAAAATGTAATCAGATATAGAATTGTTAACTTCCATTGTTTTTTTTTCCCCCAAGACATTTTATTTTGTGAAAAAGGTTTTTATTTCACATATTTCTCAGTAGATATATGAAAAATATTTTTTAAAAACAAATCGAAAGGGGTTTTAACACAAGCACATACATTTTAAACTAATAATAATATTGGTTTCTTTCTTCCCAATTAGTTCAGTTCCAAATCAGCTTTTATTGATAAGAATATTTTTACTGCACAAATAATATATAGAGCTCATTTATTTTAAATACAAGTTAATTATATTCTACAAAAAATATTTCTCGTTAAAATATTTTTTTTAAATAATTAATAAAAATATATTATATAAATATAAAAATATTTCACGGATTAGAAAATGGCATCGTTTTAACATCATATTTTTCTTAAGCAATATTTTTCCTAAGCGCTTTAAAAATTATTTTAAACACATAAAATATTTTGATGAGAAATGAAATGTAAAATTTTTGCTCAGCGAACTTTAAAGTATATTTCTAACGATATTCTCCCAATGTGACTTAAATGCTTTTAAAAGAATCCTTATAGAACCCTATTTTAAAGGGGAAATGATTATTTTTGGAGAAAAATTTTCTTTAATATCAAAAGAGAAGATTATAATGTCTAGCTTTAACTTTTGAAAATGTTCAACAATTTTAAATATTTTAATTTGTTGTGACAATTCTCTCAATATGGCACTTCACACATTAAACGCCTTTGATGTGTATATTAAATATAATTATTATTTCGGTAAATTCATGCTTTTCTCAAGTTTATTCACCCTCAAGTTCATTGTATTTCTCTGGTTTATAAACAGTGGGAGCCAACGCTTTGTCCCTCAGAGTAAAAGGCGGAAACATCCACACCCTCACATTTCCGGTCTTACAGGTGCGCCCTCTACCTGAAAATTACAATAAGTGTAACATTGTGAGTGCGAGAAGAGATAAAAGTTTTAGATTGTTTTTCAGGCGCGAATAGGTGAAATTTAAACTCTTTTAAAACTACAAAAACATTGGTATGAATTATATATGCAATTTTATGTGCTGTATCGTATTACAACTCTGGAAAATTGCAAAAAATCGTATCTTTTTACGTGTTAATTTTTCAACGAAAATTAGATAATTTAATGCACTGATGTTTTTGACGATACATAGTTTTAATTTTAGGGTTCAATACTTAAAGGTTTTCCGATTGTTTAAAAAAAATTATTTCCGACATACGTACAAGCACAGCAATGAAAATTATTTAATCGAAAAAGGATTTTAATAATTTTAACGATTATTTCTATTTGTTTGAATTTTTACTTTCAAAAATGGTGTTTATTTTCATTTTTTTTTTAGATAAAGATTTTTTAAAGAACTTCACTTTAGCCTGCGCAAACGAAACAATATCAGAATTATTTTAAAAATACTACAGCTCCCTAAAATGTTGAATATTTTTAATTCTTAAAATATAGAGTTCTATTTACAATGGAAAAAAAATTCCCAATGGGAATTTTTTTAATACTTTAATTCTAACAAAATTATGAAACGTGTTTCAATATATTTTAAAACTTTTTTTTTGTTAATGTAACATTTAATTAAAATTTACATTACAAAAATGATCTAACAGTTTAAAAAAAAAACAAGCTATGAAACAGGAAATATTAGAACACTCTGGTAGTTTTATCACTGACAATGAGTAGGATGTCCTTTAATACCACAATAGCTTTAAAACGTTTTGGGGGCAAAATATTCAGTAGTTTCTCGTAATTCCTGCACGTCAGTGTTCCGGCCATTCTTTGATCATTGTCTCTGTTCATTTTAAAGTGTTTACCGTATTCTAATCTCCAGCTCTGTTCGAAAGTGTTCAACTTAGTTGAAATTCAGTGAATGGGGGGGGGGTATTATTCCAAGATCTTTTGGACAATTACACAGCCAAAGAGATGCAAGTTTTGAATAGCATTTTCAGAATCTTTTCTGGATTTCTTAAGAAAATTGTTCCTAAATCCCAGATTTTGGGTTGAAAAATTATAATCTGTCGTTTAAAATATTTAAATAAAGAGAATGATATATTATGCAATCAATAAAAATCAAATTACCTAATCTTGATGCTGGCATTCAAACGTATTAAGGACACTTCTACTGGCGCATTTTACTGTTTCTTCTGAGTTATCTTCATTATTTCTTCTCTCTACTGTTATGCATCTATTGGTACCAAAATAAAAAATGTTGGATTTGCTGTCATCTACAAACAATAAGTAAGTTATTGGTTTACATCGATACCTTTCCTGTACATTGTGTTTTTGCGCAGGAAAAATGTTAGCTTTCCTTTTTCCTGGATTTCACAAGAAATTTTTTTTCTCTTATAAATCAGTTGATCTAAGCACTTTTCGAACAGCTAAAAATTTAATTAAGGAAGAAAACTGCATTTTTCACAATGTAGAAATTCTTACAATTCTCAAACGAGGATTTTTCATATTTTTCCTATAATGAAACTCTTTATCAGGTAGAGTTAGTTTAGTCGGATAGCCAATTCTTTCTTGTTTCCGGTACGATTTACTTCTTTAAGGGGACATGGTACGAATTAAGCAAAAGTTTTTAATTTAAGGATTTTAAAAAAAAATTTGGTTGCCTTCTATGTGTGTATACTATGTAAAACAGATTTTGTGCTCAAAATTTCATAAAAAAGCTAGGCATTTATTTTTAAGGAAAAAACTTCAAATTTGTGTAATGATTTTAAAATGCTCCTCCTTCTACAAAAATTTACGTACATGCATGAAATTTTATTTACAAGTACCTCAAACAATGCCTAATAAAAGTTGGTATGGGTTTTGCGATAACATGATTGGTATTCGTACAATACTTCATTTTATGAATGCGTATTGAAAATTCCTTAAAAAATGTACAAATTCTGAGTTCAATTATTTTTAAAAAAACAAGTATTGCTTTGATTCAAAAATGCATACCAACTTTTGTTACATGTACTGTTAGTAATTGGTAAAAAAAATTCAAAGCATTAGGCACAATAGAAAAAAAAGCCTTAACATTTTAAATTGAAGACAAACTAGTTATTTCATCTTTCCGAGATAAGTAAGTTTAAAATTTTGATTTACCATAGGGATGTGAATAAAAACGAAAGCAAAAGCTATCATGATCCTGTGTTTTTTTTAGTTTAGAGCTTTCAAATTTTGTCAGGTTATAGAAAAGTATATAAAGAATAATTTAAGCTAAAAAAAATTAAATTTGAATTTTTTTGACCGATTTTTGTCAATTGAATCGTACTGTTTAAAGTCATATAAACGATTCAAAAACAGTCGAACAGGGATACATTTACTAATAAAGGAATATTTCGAAGTGGTTTGCCCCTTTTATGATGGAAAATAATAAATTTTCGAACATCGTTCGTTGTTTCCTTACATTATTGGACCGATTTGTTATAAATTTCAATGCAATTGTATTATAACATAATACATTTTTTGTATTAGCTATTACGTAAAACTTAGTATTTTTCAATTCCTACTATTAGCTCACTCTCTATATATATTTATATATTTATCTTGTTCAAATTTTCAATCGTTATTGAAGTTAACTTCTTTAGACATGGTAGGGAAAAATTTTCGTTACGCGTTACGCGATGAACGTAAGGTAGGGATGTATTTGTGTATGTGTAAGTGTATGTATAACTGCTTGCCTGGGTCTAGTAGTATACCAAAATGAGTAAATGTATATAGTTAAGCGTTTATACTACGGGACATCATCTATATATGTAAAGGAGAGAAAAAAGCGACTCACTGACTCATCACGATATCTCCGGAACCTACAGACTTGAAATTTGGTAGGCATGTTCCTTTCATGGAGCAGAGATCCGCTAAGAACGGAATTTGCGAAATTTGAACCCCAAGGGGAGTTACGGGGATTAGAGGGCGTTATAAATAATTATTTCCATTTTTAAACTATTCAATGTACAATCCTGAAATTTGTTAAGCAGATTCCTTTCATAGAGTAGAGATCGCTACAAAATGAGTTTTCATTGACGGATGATTTATCAACGCCGCATTTTGAAAAACATGAGGACTACTGGCGACAAACATCTTAATTTTAAACCGGTCAAGTGACAAGGATGAAATCTGAATTAGCCCTCCAAATTTCCACACGACGCCAAAGGGTGAATTTTAAGCCTTCAACTGATTGAATGTGTATCAGTTCTGCTTTTTCATCACAGGTGTTTTTATTGGCATCAGGATCCGACTCGATAGATACACAGTTAGCCATAAGTTCTCGAGACCATGATCGCTGGGCTACCGCAGCAGATTGGGTTTACGGGATTTTGATTAAGAACGGCATATTTTCAAGAAAATAATTATATTGTTACGAATTTTGTATTAAATAGTGTAAATAATTTGTATTTGGATGTGTAATGCCTTTATATTGCTCTATGTTATAATTATTTTAAGTTAAAATTGTAATATATATTCAAAGAACGCCGTCCCTTACATTGTAATGGCGATTCAATGGAAACTTGGCGAAATCTTGGCGATAGAGCCAAGTTGGCATCATTTTTAATGACCAATTTGGCGATCCTTTTGGTGACCGTGTTGGCTACCATTTTTGGCGAGTTCGGAACTCTCTGGATTCTCTAGAAATTAGTGCAGAAATCCACTAATTTCACGATCTATGACGCAAGCGGATTTTTCTCGAAGTATCCGCTAGACATAGAAATAGAGAGATGCTCGCCGAAACGAGTCAGTCTGGTTTTGACTAGCGATAAGTAGACTTGCCTTCCCCGTGAAGACTAGCGATTAGCTTGGCTGATGAATAGAAAGAGCAGTGCTTGTGAATAATCTTTTACATAGGTGTATTTTAGACACTGATAATTGTGTTTGAGTGCTATTGAAGGTGTGTGGACCTTCTGAGATTTATTCTGCGAATATTGCTGCAGAACCCTGTATTTCAAGGATTGTATTTCGACAATAAATTCTCATTGCTGTTAAAGAGCTGTCCAGTTCTTTGCGACTGATTTGCATAAAATCCTCGAACCACCGATGAACGTAACAATATTTAGAAGAGGAAACTTACAAATACATCTATTTGCTAAAAGGTACAAAAGATTTCGTAAAACGCCTTGAGTTAGTACCTCGTGAATTGAAGGATTAGTGGATTTTGTATATAAACATTGTGTAAATTAACCAAGGACAAGGGTTATATGTTTCTCACAATCGAGGTCCATAGAAGCTTTGAGGGGATCCATAGACAGAATATTTTGTATTTCGAATTTCGTTTGTTTAGTAGTTAGTTTATGTCCGGATTTGTTAAGTAAATATATATGTGAGGAAAAAGATAAATTACAAAGTATTATCAAAATGGAAAAAAATTGCTGAAAGTCTATAAGCAATTGCAGAAACGTGTTCCCTTTTAAACAAAATATTTTTGAACGAATTTTCAACTTTGGATCATTTTTGTTACATTGCTCCCTATTCACTTTTTTAAATAACCTAAAAGATGAAAAATGTTTAAGTTTTCACAGAAAAAAAAATGGAATATATTATTTTAATCCCTAAACTATATCGCTTTAAAAAACACCTGCTATATTTAGATAATTAATTGTAAGTTTTGCAATAATGCAATGATTTCTAAAAAAGAGGGGTCAGAACAAAATTGTAATAGTACACAAAACGTTCACAAATAGTTTCAGTCAATTATCTTCATAACTGTTTCAGCAATCCCTGCCCCCGTTTCAAATTTACCGAAAAAAACGCATTTTGCGTAAAATTCATTTTGAAGTCGATAGCTGCATACTTACTCAAACAGCAATAAACCGAAAGCACAAAAATCTTGGTATTTTTATATACCTAATAAATTGATCTACAAAATTAAAATTGGTTTTAAATAATTTTTGAGGGGGGAAACATTAAGTAAGAATAATAAAACTGACTTCTGTTTAAAAAAAAAAATTTCTGCGGCTTTATAAATCATAAAAATGTTTTCTTATTTCAAAGCGTAAATAATCAAATGAATAAATAGTTCAAAAATCCTACAAATATTTGTTTACAATCGTTTCATATAAATGTGGAGGTATTCTTGAAACATTCTAAAGGAAGGTTCTCTATTATTTCTGAGTAGCCACGGTAGCCTAGTGGTCGTGGTCACAGGGTCGTGGCCACAAGGTCATGGCCGGCATGTCATGAATTCAAGCCTTAGCGCCTCTAAAGACCCGTCGTGTAGAGGGGTTGATGCAGTTAAATATTTCGAGGCTCAAAATCCTCCCATTGGTGTGCTGTGGTAGATTGGAGAGGGATTGCTAGCTCGGGTAGCATCCTCGGCACTTGACCAAGGATCGAGGTCTAAGGATGCCAACAGCCTCGTGTTGCTGTATAGTGCGATGACAGCGGTAGCCAAGTGGTCAAGGTATCGGATCATGGCAGGCATGTCATGAGTTCGAGCCCAGAACCACTACAGACCCACCGTGTAGGGGAGCGATGCACGTTGAATCTATAGAGGGCTTCGAACGTCCTCCCGTTGGTGTGGTATTTAGGAGAGGGTGCCAGCTCAGGTGTCGTCCTCGTCACTTGACCGTGGTTCAAAATGACGCGGTCCATCGCCCAAAGCTCTCGTGCAGCTGAACAGTGCGACGTTAATATTCACTCACTCACGCTCTATAGTGAGTCGTTAATAAAATATTCTTTCATAAGATTGATATTATACCCTCCATTTTTACTATTGTCCTCAAAGTAACTCTAGTATGATATGTAACAATTTTTATCAGAATAGTACTAAAAAAAAGTCCTTCATTATTGAAAATGAAAGGCATATGATTCTTACCATTTGTAACTTGTTTATACCATATTTGTAAATTTAATCTTTGAAATCTAATACTAACTTTAAATATCTCTTTAAATATATGAATGACTGCCCTTTCCAATATTAATAGTTTATAGGGGAATCGATTTTAGATCAAGGAAGGCTAACGGTGTTCTTTAAAAAAAATTCTTACAGCATGAAACTGCGCACAAACTTACGAAATCTTATAAATATCTTTTAAAAGGGATTAGAAACTATGCAATGCTAACAAAAGACAACTTGATACTGTTGTTGATAGTAGTTTAATCAACCTATAAGGGTTTTTCATCTGTTTTAAATAGTTTTTACTTAAGAAGTCCCAGGGGTGTTAACATTCTCTGGAGTGCTGAAAATATAAACAATATTCAAATACATATAACTCTTTGAAATTAAAATTAAATAATTCGAATCTTTTAAACATTATTTTATAAAGGAATAGGGCTTCAGAAAAGTGTAAAATGTTTAAAATATAATCATAATTTTAAAAATATAACCATACGAAAATAAGAAATATTTAATTAAGTTTTACGTTGCGCATGCTATTTTCTAAAAGCAGTAGTTTTAATTACTAGCAATAAGTTGATTTATAAAGTTAAATGTATCATTACTACACCGTAGTATTTTTAAATAAATAGAATAATAAATTGTATTTTTTTAAAATAAAAAAGTTATATTTTCAAAAATTTTTTAAGAAATTTCAATATTTTCAAATAGTTTGAAATACAAAAGATATCTTATTCTTAAATTACTAGGGTTTAAAGAGTCTGATACATTTTATAATTCTATAAAGTTTTATACATCAAAAAGGCTA
This sequence comes from Trichonephila clavata, assembly GCA_019973975.1. Lineage (NCBI taxonomy): Eukaryota > Metazoa > Arthropoda > Arachnida > Araneae > Nephilidae > Trichonephila > Trichonephila clavata. The sequence goes on along the minus strand of BMAO01009881.1, from coordinate 4,695 downwards.
CTATTTTAGAAAATAGTGCAACGCAAAAATTACATAATATTTATTACAAAATTATTTCTTGTTTGCATATGCTTGTAATTTTTTTAAATTATGCTTATATTTCAAACATTTTGTACTTTTTTGAAACCATAATTTTTTGCAAACAATGTGTAAAAAAATCGAATTATTTAATTCTAATTTAAAATAAATAAACCTGTTTGAAAATTGTTTATATTTTCACCCCTCGAGACAAAGTTAACACCCCTTAAGTTAATATTTAATATCTTTGGTCAGTTGAAGACTGCCTGATGTATATGATGTATATTATTTATGGCAGTATTTTATGAAATGCTTAGCAGCTGTTTTACGATCTCTAATCTTATTTGGGGGGGGCTTATCTATTTCAGATTATTTGTTCCAGAGTCAGCAGTTCCAAAACTTACTACTACTGTTAATACCTTTCTGTTGCGTTTTGTGTTTATATATTTATTCATTCATTCATTTCTTTTTATCTTTTTGCCATGTTAATTATCTCTTTAAGAATCGAATATGTTTCTGTTAAGTACCATTCTTTCGTTTCACGACAAACTGAAGTTCGTTACAAATTATTAAAAAGTGAAAAAAAATAGATATTTTATATACCAATTACCGTGTTTTTTCAAAAATAAAATCTGATTTTTTTATTAATTTTCGCTGAAAAAGACGTATTAGAATTTGCTTTCAGGGGATATTATTTTTTATGCCCATTGTAATTTACATTTATTCAAGTATAGTTATGTCATCTTCTGAAATATCGTCAAGAAATTCAAAACCCCAAATTAAAGCCTGAATTTCCCGCGATTTCACTTCCTTCAAGACGTCTAACTTCTTATATCGAGCAATGACTGTTGAAATGAGCACTTCCTGTCCAAGTGGCCTGCTGATAGCCAAACAATTGTCTGTTATTTTATCTTAAGAAATCTTCACACAAGTCACGACCTCTTGCACTCTTAAGACTTTACAATGTTACCACGCTGAATTCTCTTCTTTCTGTTTCCAGTGGAGCGTGGCAATTTCGTGTAGAGTACCTTTGAATGGGGTTTGTTTATTGCTCTAGTAGGATTTTCAGATCTACAGTCATTCTCCAGAAGGCTACTAGTTGACATTCGTTAATCATCAAATGAAAATTTTGTACTTGGCGGCAGTCAGTCTGGGCCTCCCCGCGATGCAGGGGTTGTGGGGGTGTACATTACGCCACTGCTCATATTGCAAGTATATCCAGAAAATCTTAGTTTTTGATAAAATCATTTTGTCAGGGGAAGATGCTAGTAGATGGCACAAGGACCCCAAACCCTCCCCTTGTGCACGCCACTGACTAAATTTTACACTTATTTATTTGCAAAATTTAAGGACGGTTTTTTGCGGAAATCATCTTCCATGAGGAGTTGGGGATGCTATAAATAAAAATTTCCGTTTTTCCAACTATTATTCCAACAGACTTAAAATTTGATAAGCATGTTTCTTTTGTTTTAACAGAAATTCGCTGAAAACGTGTTTTTGCTGAAATCGACTCCCAAGATGTGGAGTTTCAGGGGCGCTCTAGCCTAGTGGTCAAGGTAATATCGTGGCTGGCGTGCCATGGGTTCAAGCCTTGTACCGCTGAAGACCCGCCGTGTTAGGGGGCTGATCATGTTGAATCTGTCGAGGCTCAAACGTCCTCCCGTTGGTGTGGTGTGGAAGTTGGAGGGAGAGTTCCAACTCAGGTATTCGCGTCGTCGCTTGACCATAGTTCAATATTACGAGGTCCGTCGCCAAAAGCCCTCGACGTTAATGTTCTTTCACTCATTCAAGGGACGATCTGTTTTAGAAATTAAAGTTTTGTTCTTTGAAATAAAGATGTGAGGGCAATAGAAATGTTTTTGAATACAGTCGAAAGCTTAATGTTAACATTGATATCAATAACTTAGATATCAATATACATTGTCACGAAATACCGTGTGAAGCGGGTAGGCTACGGCTAATAATGAAATAAAGAAGATATAGTAACGAAGTGACTTATAATCTTCAACTTGTTTCGCAAAAAGTCAGGCAAAAAGTTGTGGTTCATTTCAATATTTTCCAAACAGCTTGATTTGGATTTATAACTTTCACTCAAATCAGTCTTTTCATTTTTTTTAATTCATGCGTTATATAAAATGCACAAAAGCAAAATTTTAGAAATATTCGAATTTTCTGTATGCTTAATGTATACAAAAAGCAGATCTTATTTCTTAAATTAAGGGCGTAATGTAAAAATAGAGTTAAATAGAATTGCTTAAGAATATTTTTTGCTGAAATATAGAATCTATATAAATACAAAGTTTTCTCAGCAAATGTCAATTCATCACATGAGTTCAAAAGAGAAATTCTCGCACAGAAAAATAACAATCTTTTGCCAAAGGTTCTTGTTTAAAAAAGAATTTTTTTTTTATTTCAAATTATAAGCCCTTTTTACCATGTTTTTATTAACTCGCTTTCTTGTCCGTCCGGGTGGAATTTTGTAATTGATTTTAAACTAACTTCTTGATGAGCTAGAGACTTGAAATTTGGACTTTAGCTCAGAAGTGGATGACAATGCATGAAAATGGTTATAAAAACATAGTACATAAAAAAAATTTTATTAGGAAAATTATTTTTATTTAAAAAAAAGGTAAGAAAACTATTAATTTTTGATCATTTTCCGATGAGGTAGAAATCATCATGATCTCTTCAGATACGAAAAAACTAATTACAATGTAAAATTTCCATTGAAAAGTAGTAGATAATTTCAAATGAAAGGATTCATTTACATTGGTTCAATAGAAATCAGTATCGGCAATCATAGACGAGGAACTATTTCATCGATGATAAAATTTCCGCTTAAATTATTTTTGTACTTCCTTTTATACGTTTTAATTAAGAATAATTGCATCTCATCATCCATCGTTTTGTTTTCCTGTGTCGCCCTGATGCTTTTTCTAAACTGTTGTGATTGTTTAAGCAATTAACTCCTTTTTTTACATGCTCTGAATACCCCTAAATGATTGTATATATAAGAAAGTTCATCGATTCTATTTGCCTATCTTAAATATTCTTCGGATATTTACCAAATAATAATCATCAGTAATTAGAAAAGTATTAGCTGTATGCTTCATGAGATTTAGAAGACTACATCAAATCTCTATAAATTAGTTCTTTTTTCATTTCATAAAGAATAAATAATAGTTTTTAAAAAAATTTTAAGAAAAAACACGCTTTTATAGTGAATTGAACTAAAAAATAAAAAATAAATTCATAATATAAGAATAAAATGATTAAGGTAGCCTACTTGCGAAAATTTTTAAAAAATGGAGATATGACGATTTTTTTGTGGTTTTTAGATTTGTTTAGAACATTTTAAGAAAAATATGCTAAAATTAAGAAGAGAAAAAGAAATTATTATTACTAAAATGGGTAAAAATTTACAAAAAATAACATAAAGCGGTCCATTCTGTACCAAAAGTTTATGAACGAATTTTCAATTTTTCCAATCTGATGTGTTGCTATGTTATTCATTTTTGAAATGACCTTCAGGATAAGAGATATTTTAATTTTTACAAGAACTAGAGCACTTTATCTCGGTTACTATATGAAATTGCTTTAAAAAAACAGTTATTATATTAACATAAAGAACTGTAAATTTTGAAATAAAACATTGATGGATCCATCTGAAGGTTAAAACACTTCTACTGTTATACAGAACATACAGAAAATGTCAGTTAATTATTTTCAAAACTTTTATTAAACGCAGGCCCCGTTTGAGCATTTTCAAAGAAACACATTTCGAGTATAACGCGTTTTAAAAGTATCACATCTTGCTTAAAGTAATGGCATCTGCTTTTACTAAAACACTTGTAGTATTTGTTCTAGTGAACGGACAATAATAAACTTGGTATTTTTATAAAGCTAATAAGATGGCCAATAAATAAAATCATAAGAAATATTTGTTAATTTTTAGCAAAATTCACAATTTTAGGGTAGTTGGATACCTTAACGAGAAAGTTAATGTCATTGTGGTAAGCGCGTGGAGTACTCAAAATCAACTATTGTATTTTCTTACTAGTACTATTCCGAACTGCAGAGTCATTGTGAAAATGTAGTACAAAGCACTCCACGCTTTTCCCACAGTGTCATTAATTTTCTCGTTAATCATTTTGTTCTAAGATGAAGAATTATTTTTTACCTTGTAGTTCGATTAACTATATAAGCGTGTTTTTGTAAACTATTGTTTATTTTTCATTTGTTGTATTAAAATAACCATGAACGTTTTCGCTTTAGGGTTGTAATTTAACCTTTTAGTTGCCAAATCTCAAAATGAGATCTGGAATTAGTCGCCATATCTGGAAATGGGAATCTTTAATCCTGATCAGGACAATGGAACAAAATTATTAAATTATTGTATTGTCATGGATCCTTGATTAGTGTGCAAAATTTCGAATTAATCTGACCTTTCAAAGTGGGTAAAAATCGAGTTCAAAGATTCCATTACATACATGTGAAGCTAATAAAACTGTTAAAAGACAACAAAAAAACCTCTTGATTACAGTTATATTGATGCATTAATGCTGAAATATTTCTAAAAGACTGCTTGATATAAAGTTTGTATAATTTTTTTTAATTGAAATTCCAGTTAAAAACCGTATATTTCAGTGTGTAAAGCCGAAGCTTTTTCGAACTTAT
>BMAO01009880.1:0-61358 GCA_019973975.1 Trichonephila clavata | reverse complement strand
TTTTCTAGAAATTATAACAATTTTGGTAACATACAATTATGAATAGGCACACTTAGAATGCTGAAAACCAGATGTTATATTTTTGTGAAAATTTTAAATGATTATGACTGCTACATATATGTTCCGCTTGGACATATGTGTCCCAGCTTGTAAGTAATTTTGTAAAAACAATGATTTTCTAGCATTAAAATTTAAAATGAATGGTATGGCTTTGAAACACCAATGCAATAGAATTACATCGCTACATATTTTAGTGCGTGATTCCGTCTTTGCTGTGCACATTTACGTACCGCCGTCGTGCTTTGTTTTACTTCGGCAGATGTCACCACCATTGAGTAAGCATCGGATGTTTGGATGGCGTCCACTCTACGGTGTTGATACTGTGCCGAGTCGGATCGTCAAGACTTTCAAGAGTACAATTATTGGGTTTGAAAAGCATTTTAATATTTCAGGAGTTTTTAAAGGATATTTGTATTTTCTGAAGATTCGTTTTATACTATATGTACATGCACTAGACACAAAAATATAAAACCATAATGAAAGATTTTATTTTAACTTACCCTGTCTTAAATATAGGCAAGTTAGATAAATAGGTTAATCAAAAATGTAAGGCAAAAAGTTGTATTTTCTGCTGGAATTAATGATAAGTTAGTGTATTTGATGTTACTGAGTGCATGCTTGGATTACGGTGAAATAGAAGTATTCATCAAAAGTCTTAGCTGTTACAACAGAGCACTATACAGAATATAGATCATATACAGACGTAAAGTACAACTTCGCATCGTGGGGATAGAGACGAAATGCCTGTGTTAGTTACGGCTTTGCAACTAGAAGAGTGCTGAGGCCCAAAACATGACTTTGCAGGAGGGCCCTAATATTCTATGTTACGAAACTGGTCATACATATATAAAGGTACTTCTTCATGATGAACAGAGTGTCATACTGGCGATTCTGTGGTACATGGAAGTCAAGATGGTAGCTATAAATCATTGACTGTCGGTGCCATATATGATTCAATCACCATTCCTGAATAAAATATGTATAAAAGAGTTGAATGCTATAAGGCAATATTTGCATAATCTTTAAATTGACTAAAGGAATTAGGACATCTTTTCAGATATAAATAAACTCCAACAAATTGTCACTTCCAATCGGACGCCGGTATTGGTGATGAGGCGATTCAGCCTTTAAATCACTCAGACTTGGTTTATTAATTATATCTTTATCAACTTTATCAACTCGATTGAGACGCAATGTAACCTAACTAGAGGATCAACTGGCTAATCCAACTGATAAAATGTAAATACATCATTGACTAATCTCTTGCACGCTCTTCTCTTCAATACTTGAACAATCTTCCACGCTAACTTAACGCTATGTTTTCTTCTAACTCAACTTTCAACCATTTTCAAGACTAATACTTGAATCGAAGTTCTAGTTTACATTCACCAAGCATTCTTCACAGAAAGCTGTTTTCAGCTGAAATCAGAGTTAAAAAGATTATTTTACCCTAGAGGGTTTTTGTTGAATCACGAATAGACCCGTTGCAAAATATTTTATTCTGGTTTCCCTATCCTGTACAGATCACATATCTTGTTATACCACTCCTTTTTATGCTATAGATTCATTTTTTCCTTGTATAATATGTGTTTCGCGTTTTTCTTCCTACATCATAACGTTAAATGAGCTATACCACATGCATGTTAAAATAAAAAAAAAATAAAAATATTGGGAAATATTTTGACATTAAATCCTATATCATACAATGAATGAATTACAATGTTTCAAATTTTGATGAAAATTGTGACATTTTTCTCTCTGCAATTGTTCTTTTCTTTAAATTAAGATTCTCTCTCGAACGTTTGGCGAAGACAGTCGTAAAATAGAATAAACAAGCGTAATAGAGGTAAGGCAAAATGGATATCCCAGTACTCCCTGTATGGACAAAAACGTTTTACATTGATTCCGATTCAGGATTCTAAGAAGGAGAACTCTTGGGAAATAGTTCTGTAGATCAGATGGGCCGTGATGATGAATTATGGGTGCAAATTACAAAGTTGGATGAGAGGAAAATTACAAGCTCATGGACCGCAGCTGTGTATATATCTATATTTCTCATTCTCCATTTACGAGTATTGTCGACCAAGAGCTGTTGGATTAATATGTATTCAATCATCTGAAGTAGGGCCTGCAGTTTTAGTCAGATAACTATGTAACAAGATGCTGATGCTGACATGGGCCTTAATTAACAACAAAAATATATTGTTCACAGAAAAATACAGGTATTAATTGCATGATATCAAAAGTCTCTTGCCATGGTTGAGAGTAAATTTCAAAAGTGATATATGTAGAACTGTAGAATATAATATGTTGTTATGTTATTGCCAAAACTTCCTGATTATACCTCGTGTGTGAAAAAAAATATTTGTTGAATTTTTACAAAATTTTGAGAATATTAAAATTTTTTAAACATATTTTAGAGCTTCAATCTTCACTACGATCATGAAAATAACGTATTTGTAAAATGAAATTCGTTGATATCCTTTTCACGGAATACATGTTGTTTCAATACATGCATTACTTTAATACATTGTGCCACTTCAATACATGCATGTGGCAAAATGTTGAAAATCAAAATATGACTGTATGTTTTAATTAAAATAACTATTAAATTTTCTTTTATGTAATTGTAGAGTTAAATTTTATTTTTAAAACAGTAATACGTCTAACTGATTTTACTAAGCAAAAAATCACTGACTTGTCCTAATTTATAGAATAATTTAAACTCCCACTCACACATTTCTAATGTTTCAAAATAATATAAATAATCCAAATTTATAGAAAATAGTATTAACTTTCTAGTATAATACGAACCGGAAATGCCTCTATCAATATCACTAACAATAATTTATAATTAATCAATAATAATAAAAATAATAAATTATAGGAAACCAATAAAACAATAATAATAAATTATGATTAATCAATAACATTAATAACAATAATTTCTGATGAATAAAAATTTTTCAGATTCATATAGATTGAATACACCTGTAAGATAAAATATATGAAAGTTGCTTTGTTCTTATGATTTCAAATTTATGAATGTAAACAAAATAAATGCTGTCATATTTATGAAATATTAAATTAAGTTTTTAAAGTAATCCACAATGAAATATATTATATATTGCTTTTCATTAGTTTCATTTATCTGTTTTGTTATTATTCACATTCCTTTCCACAATAGAATACTTTCAAGATATGTTATATACGTATATTCTTCATACAATTGCAGATTATTTCACTGTATCAAATAGTGCAAAAATAACATCAACATGTCTAATTTAATAATTTCATTACATTTATAAGTAACACACACATACTTGCAGTTAGAATAGAACAAATCAATTAATCGTTCTGTATTTTGCATTGACAAAAACAATAATTTACAAAGGCAAAAAGTTGACTACATGAACTGTATTCCCATTCAAATCAATAATACACATTAGTTAAGTACACACAGAAGAACAAAAATTAATCCAAAGATCTTATCGTAACTTTAAAATTCGAAAATTATCACTTCCAACTAAACTTTTAGATTAACATCACTTATTATACTGAGATTAAAATGCTCTGCTTATCTCTGTCAGCAACGCTTAAAACAGCCATTACTGCAAAAGTTATTAGAATACTCAATAGATTAATCAATACTTAGGAGAGCGGATCTGTGGAAATCAAATAAATTGCACACCGTCTGTGGAAATTGTAATCGCGTTTTTCGATATTAATTATGCTAATATTCTACAGCTCTTTAGTGCACATGTTTATTGTTCATCTGTTGTTCAAAGGAGAGAAATGCCTGAATCGTGCATTGTAATCGATGTTATTAATTTTATTCTTTGGTAAAATCTGGTGCCAGTTGATTTCAAAACATATGTATTGTTCTATTCCACTAAGAGAATTCTATTTCATGGATAAAGTTCACTTTTGCTAAAATTACTTTCGATTTTAAAAGCGACTTGCTGTAACTACGAATTTTTATTCAAAAAGTTAATTATATATATTTAGAGACAAATGCTTATAATATAATGTATTCAATGCAGAAAATTTGCTTCCAGAGAAATAAACTTTTAATTGAGGAATTATATTCCAAGAGAATGTTTAAATAATATGACTTACCTAAACATTGGGGGGGGAAAAGTTTTGAAACATACTTTTCTTTCTATAATTTTGCATTTATATCAATGCGTATACTATAAAAATAAATATGTAACGCTTAATTTACGTGTAAGATTTGATTTCAAAAGCAATGAAATGCAGTAATACGTTCAAAATTGTGTACCTAATATTTTGTTGTCTAAATATTTCATTAAGGTGTTTGAAGTTTTCTGCTATGGTTTTAGTTTCAAGTTCATTTTTAAAGCATTTTTCACTCCTAAATTGAATTAATAAAAATAATTATACACACATAATATCACACATATATATATATATAAGCATAATAATCCATTTTTATGTGAAACGTGTTTATTAATTTCAATTTTCATTACTAAAATCAATTCCTTTTAATTATGTTTTGAGTAGCAATACGTAACTGAACGAAGCATACCAACTCGTCGCGAAAGGGTTAAGGATGTTGATAAAGAACAGATGATGAAAGAGGAAATCTTTAAAGACTTTGGCATTGCTAACTCTACTTTATCAGCAATAATTAAAAGAAAGAAAGCAAATTACGAAAATGGTTGGACGTTTTTCATTGAACATATACATATACACATATCTAAGTAAATAAAATTTACTCTAAAAACTTATTTATTTATTTATTTTGCAATATCCTTTAAGACGAAGAAATATTTCAGTCCGTTACGTTTCGTTTTAAACGATTTTCATTGTATTTCAATAGTTATGTATATGGATATGTACTTAATGATGTGTGATGATTTTAATTTCTTCGAAATCTTCCAACTTCTTTGAATAAAAAATAAATATGTAAATCATTCTAAGAATAGACATGACTTTAATTTTGCATAAAACATTATGTTTTTAGTATTTTTTTTTTTTATTTCCAGAAGCTTGATCTCTTTAAGATTGATTAAAATTCATTTTCTTTTCTTAGAAAAGTTAATTGCTTGGTGCGCTATACTTCTGATTTTTTACTGTTTTTTATTTAAATAATCATTTCCCCCTTTTTCAATCGTTTGGTTTCCAATTAGTAGAAAGATTTTTTTTATCTCTTTTCTTAGTTTGAGAACTAACAACTTGAATTTAACGCATGAAAGCATTTAATCATTTGTTTAGTTGGTATCTCTTCTAAATTTTGTTGCCGATGGGAGTGAGTTCCAATTACGTTTTTAATATTCTTTCCCTTGATAGAAATGGTCCGTAAATTTTACTTAATTTCTTTTTTTTTATTGAAAAGAAATACTTTTAAAGAAGGTTATTTTCAGTTGAAGAAACTTTTTTAGTGTATTACTTACTCCCTCAGCAACTGTGTTCCTGAGTTCCTACTGTGTTCTACGCTTCCATTGATGATTAAAGATCTATGATTGAACATATCGGTTGAAACTAGAGAAAAAGCAGTGGAATTGTAGTTTTTCTTAAACATAGAAATACAATTTTTATTTTATTTCGAAGCATATTAAAATATGATGAGTCAGTACATGTAAAAAAAATCTGTATTGATGTAAAAAGAAAACATAATATTAAAGCATTGCATTTTAGAAAAGGGTCTGTGCAATGTTATTTTTCATCTTATTAAAATTAGTAATACGTGAAAAAAACTGCTTTATAATAATTTTAATATAGTGCTGGTATATGTCAAATTTTCATTTAAAAAGCAATAAGTTAAACACATTTAAACAAATTACTGAACAAATATATGTGAAAGCAATCATTGTACGTAAAAATATATATATATATATATATATACAATAACTTGCCATCAAATATTTCGGTTTTTTGTGTTTATTTCCTAAAAGGCATTGAAATGATAAAAACCACAGTACTATTTAAATATACTGCACCCAACTACTTTTAATAATAATTTTTTTAAAGTAACATACTATTAATTAGAGTTAAATTACCTTGATATTAACTTTAATAATATAGTACAACTAAATATATTGTATATATATAATATTTTTTTTTATTTATTATACTTAATTTCCCTCTTTGATATCATTTTTCATTTAATTTGCCTTAAGATTTAGCTTCATTAATTCAGGCTGTAAGATATAATAATATATTAAATTACTTTACAGACTAACAAACAACTACAGGCAAATATAATTGTTTTTATTTGATTATGTATGAATTTTCTAAATATTCATTTAAATGAACAGTTTTACTACGGAAAATTTCACATGCTTTGAATTTAATTCAACAAATTAAGGTATCCGACTACCCTAAAATGGTGAATTTTGCCAAAAATTGACAAATTTGTTTATGATTTTATTTAATAGAACATATTATTAGCTTTATAAAAATAACAAATTTATTATTTTCCGTTCACTAGAACAAAAACTATAAATGTTTTAGTAAGAGCAGATGCCATTACTTTAAGCAAGATGTCATACTTTCAAACGCGTTTTACTCGAAATGTGTTTTTTTTAAAGTGCTCAAACGAGACCAGTTGATTGCTCAAAAATATTTGAAAATAATTAACTGAAATGTTTTGTGTAATTCTGTATAACAGTAGAAGTGTTTTAACCTTCAGATTTATCAAATACAGTTTTATTACAAAATTTACAGCCCTTTATGTTAATATAATCATTGTTATTTTAAGCAATTTCATATAACAACTAAGATAAAGTGCTCTAGTTTTTGTAAAACTTAAAATATCTCTTATCCTGAAGGTCACTTCAAAATAGAATAACATAGCAACACACCAGAATTGAAAAATTGAAAATTTTTTCATAAAATTGTGGTACAGAATGGGCCGCGTTTATGTTAGTTTTTGTCAATTTTTACCCATTGGTTCCCATTTTAGTAATAATAATTTCTTTTTCTCTTCATAAAATGTACTAAACAAATCTAAAAAAAAAATTCCCTATATCTCCATTTTTTTAAAGAGAAAAGTTGTCGGATACCTTAATGTAAGTTAACCAATACCTTCTCCAAAGCTGTATGATGTAGCTAAGTTTTGTCGAATTGATAATGTACTTGCTATTGTTAAGGATCCTCTAATAAAGAAAGAGAAAAACCCTTTTCTATAAAAATAAATACAACTGTACTAAGTTATTTCATGTATTTTTTTAAAAAAATTAAGTTTAATTGCTCCACAATCGTATTAATTACAGGTTTTCATCGGCAGACAAATACAATAAGAAATTTAATCACAATATATGTATTTATTAACATAGCTAGGCTAACGTCAAGCGTACATCTAGCCCTAAGCTGCGAAAAATTTTGTGGGTCTCAATCTGACACTGTCAGCCAGGTAGTATTAGCATCAACATATATTAACATAGCTCGAGTTGTATGCCGAATTATCTAATAAAATTTCGCTTTTCATAATTTATTTTATTAGAAGAATCAATGAATTTTCTTACTAAGGCAACCTATTTTCGAATGAGATAGCAGCTTCAAAGAGATAAAATTTAATTTTTTATTAATGTCAAATATATTTATATATTATCTTGGCTTAATTAGGTTACATTTACTAATACATTCATAACACATTAATAAAAAATAGGGCACAAGAAAGCGTAATTAAGGCACAAGAAAGCATCACACGAATTTATGCTGAATTTTCGATATTCATACTTATTTTTATTGCCATCACTGTATAGCTACAAATAAGTTAAAATTATAACTATTAATTGAATAATATTTAAATAAAAACTAAATTATAGATTTGAAAAAATAAAGAAATTAAATTATAATTATATTATTATTTTCCAAATACATTTTAAGTCCCGAATATCAAACGTATACATTTGGTCACCCGCGTTTCTTTGAAATCCGTCATCCGAGTGTACTCCAAACATGCTTGATTGGATTTAAGTCTAGAGAGTAGGTTTCCCTCTCCACGCGTTGTATTATTTTAGTTTTATACGTGCTCTTATAAAATAAAGGTGTATGAAGTTTACATTGCCATGCTTTAAAAAGAAAGAATCACAAATGGTGACAGTATGACATGAAGGTATGACATGAAATCTTAGTATCTTGTTCACAAACTTTCGATTGTCAAATTTTCGATCCGAACATTACATAGGTCTACATGTATTGTTCGGATAGGAATTTTAGAAGCTAATTCCAGTCGATACCTTTTAATCCATTTTACCTGTACTGGGATTATGTACGATTGAAAAGGATTATTTCCAGTGTCATTCCCCATACCAGAACAAGTCAAATATCTCACTCATGACTATATTGAGATTCGTCAGTAAACTGCACCAGATTTGTACCACACTCTATCCGTTCTCAATATTCAATTGCAAATTTTCTTTGCACCGTATTGTATCTTGAAGTTATTGATAAACATCTATAAGTGCATAGAAATTGATTGAAGCCTATTTCGAATTATTTGACTTGAAACCTTTCGTCTTGTTGCTAAAAGAAACTGTCTTTGGATTTAAATAACAGAACCTGCTTTGTCTCAATGAACTATTAGCAAGAAATAGGGGCACACAGTGTTTTCGATAGAACATGTAGGCAATTGCCCTGAGATTATCATCTAAAAAATTCCCTTTATCTTGGAATGGATTCCATTGCTTTGAATTGACATATTTAGCATTCCGACAGTCCTCTACACTTCTTTACATTTACCAAGACTCACGACTACCAAATATTTGCCATGCCATGGATTCCATTGCTTATATATATATATATTATTATATATATATATATGTGTGTATGTTATGTATATACATTATATATATATATGTTGTTGTGTTTGTGTGTGCGTGTGTTGTGTGTGTGTGTGTGTGTGTGTGTGTGTGTGTATCATTCAATTAATATTTTGATGCAATTCAACAGAAAAAATATTTCTGATAACATTTACATCAACAAATGGTACTCGAAAAGATGTGTGGCATGCCTTAAAGTCATCCTTAAAAATATATATAATAAAACGAATATAAAGAAAATGGAGCCTATATATATATATATTACCAAGGGATATTCTAGCAGTTTTAGCAATTAAGTTCATGATTTGTTGAAGTCGAAATAAAAAATCTCCAACACAAATCGATATTGCAGTGAGATATCTGAAAGATTTTATTGTGAATAGAAGGAAAATATAAAGAAAATGTTTTTATTGCTATTTCTTTATTGAAGACGTCTCTATCGTAATTGACACTAACTAATTACATCGGATATAGTTTCCTCCGAATTTTCTAACGTCCTGAGTCCTCAAAATTGATTTCGAAAGAACGCGGATTAGTACTACTACATTGCTTAGAATGATGAAGCTTTTAGGACTAATTGAAGACTTGTTCTCATCCTTTTCCTTTGAAAGGAATCTGAGCTCGATAGAAATGAAAAGATTAATTCATTTCTTTCAGGAAACGTGAGAACTGAATCAATGTGGATCTCAAAATAGATCTTGCATGAATGCTCATTTTGTTCTTGAGGAATTAAATTTTCTGCTGAAAAACTTTAATTTTTGCTTAGAATGCTAACTTTTTAATAAAACATTAAGAATATTTTGAATAAAATAAAAGAATGTTTTTGTAAGGGGTTACATAAAAAAGTTAATAGTATCAAATTGAACAGAGACAAAGAATTAGACTGAACATTTAAATTTTCTTTTATTCATTAAACACATTTTCGGCCCGGAAATTCAGAAGAGTCATAAAATTACGCATATACTTTAAGTAAATAGAATATATTCATTATAAGAAACGAAATTAAGACGAAAATTGGAACTATAATAACACCTAATAAAAGTAAGTTCACCATGACAGCATCAGAGACTACAAAAGAAAGCTCATACTGAAAAAAAGAGAATCCCCTTTATTTGAGCTCTTATCATTTAAATACAATTTTAAGAATGAATGTTTATTTTTATAGAATTAAAAAAAATCAATAAAACGAATATAATTTGGTGATTGATATAGAAACTTTATATAGCAAATACAAGCAGTTTTAAAAGCAATATCCATGCATTAATATTAAGAAACGCGATAAATGTACATAACTGAAATTATTCCTTTTTGTATGGGTAATGTATTGTATTGCACAGAAAAAGGTTTATCATTCAGGCTAATGGCTGACTGGCTGGAGCTCCAGTATAGTGCAACGGATCATACGGATAACTTTAAAAAATGTGGACACTCCAATTTAAGTTAAAACTCATATAAATATGACTCCATCACCTCGAGTGTACTGTACCAATGCCTCATGGACAATTTTGTGGACAGCATCAGTAAATTTCTTTATTTGAAAAAGGACGTACAGTAGGAAAAAAAGAAAGCAGGATGGTCGAAACTCAAGGTTGCTCAACATTTGGATTATAGTGATACTATTATTTGATTATGTTGTCGATGAGTGAATCATAACCATGCTTAGCATAAAAAATGTAGTGATCTACCACAAGAGTGAAGAAAGAATATAAGAACTGAGTGAGGAGACTCACAAGCTCTGATGTGTCTTGACGATCTGATGTGTAACTGGAAACCAATTGCTACAATTACCATCAGTCAGAGACTCAGCTCAAGGTTATAATTGCCATTGCACTGACCGCCTTTCACTATTGTACAAATCCAGGATCGTTTGGAGTGGTAAAGGGGTATTTGATCAGGAGTTTCTTGGATTAGAGTAAAATTATTTTCATCAATGGGACACTTCGTAATAAATGGCTAAGTGCCTGGAGACGCCTAGGGAAACATGAAATACTGCCAGACAGGTCTCTGTCATAAATCCAAAAAACAGGTCCTGTGGCATGTAGTGCCATTTATTTGAATATTTGGTTGTTATCCTTGACATTTTTAAAACACATGACTTTCGCCGATAAGCTTATACCCCGTCCTACTACCATTTTCTTCACGGATCCCTGGGTTTACACTTCTGGATAATATTGGGACGAATATGGCATGACTTTCTGCTGTTTGGCTTCATGCTTCTCTAACACCATTCTCTGGTGTGATTGCCTGATTTCTGACGTATATGTGTTTGATTGCACAGACGTTGGACCACGGTGTAAGCCACATTGAGACATTTAGCTGCTGTAACTTATATCAACATTACTTCCATCCATCTAAATGTCAGCCACCTTAACAATTTGGATAAAAGACTACTGAACATTGCTAGACTACTCTGAATATTGTAAATGAAATTACCAACCAGTATTGAAGATCAGCAATCATATTCACAATGCATACACAAAAATACGAAAATTTGATCTTACATATGTCCTTAATGAATGCCCATGACTTTTATAAATGTGTGCCTATTCCTTTAAAATAAAAGTAATGGCTACCATTTTTTACAGTTTTATAACACAGGTCTCATCTTTATCATTCATATAAACTATAAATTTCTTTGTTAATGGCTACATTTTAATGGTGAGTTTTGAAAACATGTACTTTGCCATTTAAAGGAAAGTGTACATTGGTATATCTTTGTTTCTGAAGGAATTATAAATTTATGTGTATTATTAAATCATTTATATAATATTTAATTGGTTAAATACTTGAATAAATATTTGTTCTTGCATACAAAGAAGACAATATAATCAATGTAAATATTTACTGAATTATTAAAGAAATAAGTCTATTTCTCAATTTCATAATATATGTATATATATGTGTAGGATATCCCATAGAACTTTCTCTTTTTTTTGTAAAAGGTTAGATCATCCCTTTGCAGAGGACGGCAATGTTAGTCAAAAAAGCATTCCATGGCAACGCCATCTAGCGTGCTTATTAAAAAGCTGAATCGTTTTGGTTTCATCAGAGGCCCTCTAACTAGTAAGCATTGTATCAGTGCGTCCGCGCTTCTTCGCCACAACTGGTGGTAAGTCCCCTGCATCTCACACAATGAGTTTCATTTAATCTTTAACGTCCTCCTAAAAGGAATTATCTATCCTTCCTATATAAATGTTCCTATATTTTTAAATGTCTGCATGTGTGTCTTAATTACTTTCTGTAAAACATTCCCCTTGTAAACACTCTCCTATAGTACATAATAAATTATTTAGTTTCTTTAATCTATATTGTCTAATCTATTTCTCAAAGTTAACCCGTACATCCTAAAAAAAACCTAGACACACCCCGCCAAATAAAACCCCGCAATCTGAAGAATCTAACTTTTTCGGAAGATTTCGGTTAGATTCCCATATATATATATATATACGTTTGTATTAATAACTGTATTGAATGTCCAGATAAGACCACATTATTTTTAGTTTCATATTGGTGACTCTTCGTGAGTTATAATACGCTTGGGATCATCATTAGTTAAGTAAAATTACCAACCGTTAACCATACTAGTATAATATAATTGCCACTGCATTAAATCTTAATATTACCGAATGGAATTCTAAATACGTCAATGGAAAATTAAATTTATATGGATGCTTAAGTCTTACTAGAATGTCTCTTGATTTGTAGGTAATCCCCTTTTAAGTTTAATTGTATAATCTCTCGAAAGTTACTCATTGCAATTATAGGATTATACTTTCATAGAACTACGAAGTATCCTCGTGGCAATCATTTTCGCATATTGGAAGCAATAATCCAATTAAATCTCCCATTAGTCGGTAAGTCACGTTTAATATTGATGATCTTAGCTGACGTGGTATAGATTTGTTTGTTTTCTCTATAATTTTTACGTGCTTACAGTACTTTTTTCCCCTAGTGTTTACAATGCATTATACTATAAAGAGTTAATTGCTAAATATTACTTTATTATAAATTCATCGTATTTCTAAGCAATTTTACAATTCCTTTAATATTACATTACACAAAACCAACAAATATTTATTTCAAATACTTTCTAGATAAATGCCTGAAGCAATTTAGAATTATGAGTTAACTAATTTTATATGTTCACAAATATTGTTTTTAAATATACACCAAAAACGCTAATTTTAATTGAAATAATAATTATCTCGTGTACTTCTTTATCATTTAAAATTTATTTTACATATAAGATTCTTCTTTAAATATTAAAAAAATTATGTAAAAATATAATTTTAATATTTTTTCTATGATTGTATATTGCTGAATAATTTAAGTATTAAAATGGCAAATGATAATTAATTTTAATATTGATAAATTCTTAGGGATTTATGCATATATCCTTAATATCTTATTGTATTTATTAAAATTAATAATTTCACTCTTCTGATTTTCGAATGGGCACATATGATGCATCTTATTAATTGATGTAACAATAGTTAATTAATACAATCAATTAATGCCAACAGCTAAAGTTATATCATAGTTGATATCATATTGTTAGAATTACTAAAGGTGACTGCCTACCTTCGGACCCAATTTTTTTTAAAAAAACTACTTTTTGAAACAAATTGAGTGTTTTTAGGAAGAAACATAGAAAAAAATATGTAAATGCACAAAAATTTTAAAATAAATATTGTACTTTTAGAAAAATTGGCTGTTTTGAAGGAAATTTTACCAAATTTATACTAAAACGGGAAACACTGTATAAAAAGTTCTAATGCAATTATCTTAATTTTCTTTATACACAGCTTGCATACTATGATGCTTCTTAAAATGAACCAAAATCTAAGAGAAATATTAAAATACAAAAAAATTACAGGCAGTTATACATTATAATATGAAGATTTTGATATTTTTTAAGGTTTTTCTTTATAAAAACTACACTAAATGTGAAAAACTATTCAACCTACAACAAAACTTATGGTTCACTTTATGAAAAATAGTAAAAAAAACATTCACACAAAATTTTAAAGCATTATCTTGCTTTGTTCTTAAAATATCATGCATCTCGGAAGGAGTTTCTTTCGAAAACATAATTTTGAGAAAAACGCATTTAAAGTTTTATGTTACTGTAAAAAGGTATAAGTACAACACAAAATTATCTAAAATTCAACAGGATGATATGTCACACCTTCCTTTTCTTCCTGGTGGAACTCTTTTTTCTTTCGGTGAGCTCGTGTTTTTTTCCTTTTTAATTTTGTGAAGGATAATGGACGTGTTTCTGCGTCGTTTATCCGTCGATAGTCATACAATTTTAATACGCGCGTATCATATAGCTACCAACAATTAACCTCAGCTTATTTATCACTTTTAATAAGCCACTAGCACCTTCATTAAATAGTGGAACTGCTATATATGCCCCAAATTGCAAAATTTGGAGTTCAACAAAGTTTTGCTTAGGAACTAAATTCCACAGAACACAATTGAAACTCTTATAGTCATTCTGAGTCATTCCCTGTAAACACTTTTCTTAAAAGTTTTTGATCACATAGTTTTAAGTAGTGTGATTTCACAATATTTATAATATTTTGTGGGAGTTTAGGGGCTTTGGCGGTGAATATTTTACCAAGTACCTTTGCTTTTTGAAATTTGCACCAACTATCTGTTCCTGTTGGGCATTGACCATGCATTGGCTTTTCAGTACCGGAATAGCAGTGATAAAATGCTACAATAACTGCGCTTTGCATGTTTGCTAAATTTTTTGTATTACTGCGAATTGCTATTCCGTAATAATTTTGAAATTTGTCGATAAAATTGTCCGTCAATTTTCTCTTCCCTCCCAATCCTTTCACTGACTTTCTTAACTTTCTGAGATGATTCCCAACCCTTTTCTGCACGTGACAAATGCATTCTAAATAATTAACTGTATTAGGAGCTTACAAACTTTTTACGGATTCATATGTTTTGGAATCCCCATCACCATAGTAATCAGAGTACTCCAATTTACGAAGATTCTCTGATTGCTCAAATATGCGATATGCTCCGACAGTCACCATGTTTGGCACAGAACCTTTATGATTGCAATAAACATGTGCATTAGAAGCAGCACCTGGAACTTTAGACTGCTATGAACATATTCTACAAAAATGTGGCCTTATTTTGATGTCCAAGCAAGAATGTAAACAGACTGTTTGTTGCTAATTTTTAGCAAGAAATAACTACATTAATAATAAAGTAATGGCTGAAACGCTAGAAAAATTATGGAAATACATTTTATAAATTAAAAAATGAGAGAAACTGTAGTATTTGAGTTAAAAATTGCAATTTTCTGCAAATTCCAGTTTCGAAATGCTACTTCCGGTTCCCTTTTGCAGAGAGTGATGTTTTTTAAAATCACTATAACTTTATTTCTATTTCGCGTTAAGGAAAAAGAAAAACTGTTTTGGAAAGAAAAATGTTCTAACTATAAGATTTTGAAATAAAAAAATTGCCTTATGTATTGGAAAAACGACATTTTCAACGTAGGCAGTCACCTTAAGCATAGAAAATGAAAAAAAAAAAAGATTATTGGCTATTTTTCTCTTGGTTGCTTATTATCAGCAGGTGTTTTTCAAACTGAATATTATGTTCGTGGAGTATATTATATTTTGCAGGCTAAACTTCGTTATCATTTTTCAAGAAATATTCTTCTTCACGATACTGCAACTCAACTCTCTGAAAATCAAGAAATTTAAAACTTTTCATGTGTTTTTGAAGTGGGGTTTTTGCACGACTTTTAAAAATGTATCGACTAAACGGAAAACCTTCTTAAGTGAAAAGAAAACATCAAAATAGTTTTAGATTTTTTTAGCATTACCCAATCAAAACTCAGAATTTTCAAAACTCTCTAACTGACTTCAATTTTGAAATATCTGTTATTCGCATATATGTTAAAATAGTAAAATTAATGTCAGAAAGGTAAGGATATGCTGCTTACTAGCATCAAGCATCGTAATGTAAAAAAAATAATAAAAAGAAAACAAAATTTTTTAAAAATATTGCTCAATAAGTGTTGGAAGTTATCACTAATCACAATTATTAAATGTAGGGTACAATAACCATAACAGCTAAATATTATCGCCATCTAATATTTTAATCAAATGATCAATTTTATACTAGACATGTATGAATGAATAACATTGCGCTAAAAAAGTTTAACTATATACAGGGTGTCCAGACTTAATGTGACCTAATAGCTAATTCCCGAACCGTTCGGTTTAGACATGTACTTCCAATTTGAAAAATGTTTTAAAAAAGGTAAGGAATATTTTTACGTGCTTTTCGAACCAAAAAGCCTATTTAGAAAAAAATTACAAAAATTAAATTTTCATACAGTCCCCAGGTCCTATCACTTATATTTAGGAAAAAATGCAGTTCACAAAAACAAAGTAAACACAAAAAGATTCATTTTATTACGATAAAAACTGACCGAGTTATGCTTACATAAAATTGAAGCATCTGAATTGCTCAGAAAAGGGGTCGTATATATATTGAGTTTAGAGAACGGTAATTCACTATCTACAGAAAGAGCAAAAGAAAAACATCATAGTAATATTCAAACATCGTTTTAAACATCATAGATTGACAATTTGTATTGTTGTATGGCAAATAATGAAAGTTAAATTAAAGAAATACAATTTGTACCGAAAAGATTAAAACAAATTATGTTAACAAATAGCAGCAAAATAATACAGGATTTGCTGTTCAAATTATAGCATTATGTAGAATGATGCCCCAATCATGAATCAGGGGCTTTATTATAGCACAATGACAAAACTTACTTAAATAATGTTCAAAATGACTGCATTCTGCAGAAATGCAGTATCGAACCCGGGTCAGAACCTCCGCCTGTAGCTTCTGCAACATAGTTGGTGTCACAGACCCGCATGCCATATTGATTCGATTGAGTAAATCGGATTTACTCGTGGATTCACGTTCGTACACTTTGCTTTCAGGAAGCCACAGAGAAAGAAATACAGAGGACTTAGGGAACTTCATCTTCTAAAAAATCGGCTAATGGTCCAGATAAAATTTCCGTGTATGGTTCTGATGTTAAAGGTCCATTGAAATACATTGGGCCAATTAAGGTGCTATGCCATATTCCGCACCACACATTCACCGACCAACGCACTTGGTGGCGATTTGGTCGTATTAGATGTGGGTTTTCTAGGGACCAATAATGCGTATTCTGCGTATTAATAGTGCCTTGCCTCGAGAACTGGTATTCATCCGACCACAAAATTTCATTAAAAAAATCTGGATTTTCATCCAGTGTATTTAACACGAAATTTCAAAAATCGAAATGACGCTTCATGTCTCCGGGCATTAGTTCGTGCGCCAGGACTGAACGATAAGGATATGCACCGTGCGTATATAATATGTTCCACACCGTCGATTTTGAGTAGGAACAAGCCTTGCTAATTACCCGGACTCTACTTTCAGGATGAGCCAGGGCATATCCTAGAACATCATCAGCGGGTATCCGCAAGCTTGAAGGTGTGGCACGAGACAAAAGAATACGTATATGACAACTCCCGGTTTTATACAAGTGTTGAACAGCACGGGCAATTGTACAATAAGATGGATGTCTTCGACTGGGAAATTTAATTGCATAAAGTCTCTCTCTTATTTCGATTGCACTGCACATACAACAGTACCATTTCGTACTATTCTTCATTTGTATACATCTCGTTCTCTCGTACTAGAATTCGTAATATTGCATTTGCTAGCGACTACACAACAAATTTTTAATAATCACCATGATCAGTACCACAGCAAATAAGCCTATTTTTTTATGGAACTTCTTTTTAAATGTTTTCTTCGTCCAAAATATTTTATTTTGTCTATATTTTACATGTACAGAATAAATTGTATTTCTTAAGTTCTCAATTATTGTATTATTAACGTAATTTATGTATTTTTAAATTTAAAAACGATTTATGTAAGAGTGATGTGCAAGAGTGAAAGTTTCCTGGCAGAGTTACAATTAATTTCACTTTGGAGACGGCCCCTAACCAGCTTCTTGAAAACAGCCGGGAAAATTGAGAAAATATACGATTTTCAAAGTTCCATAACTCGGCCAGTTTTTATCGCAATAAAATGAAACTTTTTGTGTTTACTTTGTTTTTGTAAACTGCATCTTTTCCTAAATATAAGTGATAGGACTTGGGGACCGTATTAAGATTTAATTTTTGTAATTTTTTTCTAAATAGGCTTTTTGGTTCGAAAAGCACGTAAAAACATTCCTTACCTTTTTAAAAACATTTTTCAAATTGGAAGTACATGTCTAAACCGAACGGTTCGGGAATTAGCTATTGGGTCACATTAAGGCTGGACACCCTGTATACATATAAGGTCACTCTTTTATCACTCATATATATATATTGCTAAATGCATAAATCAGACAAACTTTTACTTTCAAATTTATTTTTTTAAAAAAAAATGAAGAAGTATCAATGATATAATAATATAAATTATAGATACAAATTGTAAGTGAATGTTAGAACACACACACACAAGACTTTATATTCGCTATCAGGTTCTAATTTTTTTTAATTACGATGACTGTCTTTAATTAATTTTTTGTTTATATAGAGAAAAAAATAATATAATTTTTTTTATTAGAGAGACTGAATTAGGTTTTACTTACTGCTTCACCTTTACATCATAAATAATGAAAAATGCACGCCATTATAATACATTATATTATCAATAAATTTGCACTTGAGAATGAAGCTCAAATCGACCTAAATGCACGGGTTTTAGCACGTGTTCATGAAAGACGTGGGTATCAACGATTCCACAATGCACGTTAGAGAATCTATATGGTACGGATGGATTCCTTTCATAGTCTCCATTGATTATATTGGCTTTCGAAAAAAGAGACGGTTTTTTCTTTACACGAGACCACATATGTTAGGGAAAGCAAAGTAATCTAAAATAGTGAAAGAAAAATTTAAGTAAGTTAAACATTTTAATAAAATTGATAATTTAGAATGATATAGATAGATAATTATAGATATAATTATATATATACAGTAATAATACTTCATTATAGATATTCATTTTATATATATTTCGAACATTCCCTTTAATCGATGTATTCTAAGTTCATAGTTGTTTTGAGAGGGTGTGACTTTCATAGAATTTATACTTTAAAAAAATCTAGTAAATGTCTGAAATATTTTAGTAAAACATTTTTAATTGTCTATGAGAGTTGACGATGTATTTAAATATCTTAATAGATTTTCCAGTAGGCTTTTAATTTTGAAGCTTGATAAAATGTCTGAGCTGAGTGATTTAAAATATAGCTTACTTTCAGAAAACATTTTTTTTTTTAAAAAAAAAGGCAATTGAAAATTTATGCTTTGCTATCATTTGATGTTATTGTTATGTGTTTCATCCTAGGATGCATACGAAAGATGAGTCATAGATGAACAGAAACACATAATACAATCACAGAAGAATAAAAACTTTATTACAAACGATGATCCCAGCATTGATCAGAAGGAGTACGCTGCTTTCCATTCGAGACAGGAATCCGTTTCGGGTGAAAGCCCAACTTCTTTTTTCCAAAGATACATCCATGTCTTATTCGGGATTCGAACGCGAGCCTACTCAATACAAGTCGAGTGTAATAACCATTACACTGGCTGCGTGACCTATCATTTGATTCCCTGCAAATACCAGGACTTATTTAAATTTTTATGAACTTTTTAACCTGGTTAATCTCTGATCTACCATATAAATGTATTTAACACACAGTTTACATAAATCTACAATCTACATTTTATTTATACATAGTTATCTTTTCATTTAAAAGCTCGGTTTATGTATTTAGGAAAGATGCTATGATTTAGGAAAGAACTAAGTAAAAAAAAAAAAAATTATATTCAGTAGGTATAATATTTCAATTAATATTTTGATAAGGAATTTGTTACTTTTATTTGTTAGAGCATTGCGAAATATTATTAGTTTTATTCACAATGTATATATGATAATATGTTGGCAAGTATTTAAATCTGAGCTATTCAATAAAAAACCTAACATTTCAATTTGATAACTTATTTCTCTGCTACATTTCAAATGTCAAAATTAAAAATTTTATCTATGAATAAAATTTAAAATTTAGATATGAGTTCAAATAAGTAATCAAATTTCAATTTGTATATAAATTAGCTCTCATCATTGAGTTCAAATTCTGTTCATGAGAATTAAATAAATTAATGTTAAATCTCTAATTATTTGTGAAAAAAGCAATTTTATTTGCACTGCTGTAAAAGTATTTTTTAATGAATTGTCAAAAACATTCTACTGAAAATTAACACATTAAAGAAAGAATAAAACTATAAAGTTAAAAACATAAAGCATACTCAAACATACACTAAACTGAAAGCAAACAACTCATTCAGATTTATAATAGTTTATATTATTTTGAGAATTCAACATTTGTCAAATTTAAAAAATGAAACATATCCATTCTCTTGACAATGCAAATAGTTGTCTCATACCTGTTACTGAATCTTTCGTTCAAAGGGAACCAGGGAAAGGCTAAGCTCTGAAATCCGTACTCGCAGCCATGATAAGTCAACAGGGCATTAATTACTGCGCCCTAAGAAGGGAGGTGCCCCATTTTCTATCTCATTAGCTTCCAGTATCTCATGCGAACTCGTGCGCTATGAATAGGAGATTTGATTTGACTCATAATTGCTGTCATCCTCAGGTGTTTCCGTAAAGAGCATATTTAATGAAAGGCTTTTCATCAGGTTTAAACATGTTCAGAAGCATGTGAAATTTGTTCTGAAATCTGGGCTATTTTTGGACAACAGATGTAAAAGCATATCGATAGATTTAGGATCTTTAAGGCTACGGTAAATCTCATCTATATTTCATGAAGGAAATTAGAATTACGAATGTACGTTATAATAACAAACTCTGGGATTTTTTAGAGGAATAAAGGTTTACGCATATTAATTACCATTATAATTTTAAAAAAAACACATATAACATGGATTTTATGATAAATCTTTAACTAATGAAACAAACAAAATTTTTGAAATGTATTAATTGAATAGAATTGTTGATTAAAGTTTTACAGAAAATTCTACTTTGGGAGTCATTTGACTTTTAGTTAAAAGTAGTTGTGATAATATCCTTAGTTTTTTTACTCTCTGTAGATTTCTACCGCTACATAAAGTTTATTTTAGTCACAATTATTACAAACCTTAACTAATATATTGTATTTAAAATAAATATTAGCAATCAGAAATTCCAGCTATAATATCTGTTTAATATTCTGTCCTTCATACATTAATTTGCTTATTTAACTTTAACATTTAGACTGAAAAAATATTCAGTTGATATAATGTTATTAAAAAATTCTAATCAATAACTCTCTTTGATAATTTAATTAGTAACTTAAACGTATTAATATCCTTATTTTAATAAGAACTTTCGTTATCAAAGATAGCAACACCTAAAATTTGAATTAAATATCCAGTGCGTAAAGGAAAAAAACCGAAATTACATTAATACATTTTTTTAAACTCGCAAAAGTGCATTTGGGTCACGCTTACAAATGTTTGAAACAAAATTTTATTTTTTAACTAGGTTATTATTCCTCAAGTATTTTTAGGTCTATTTATTCAATGCAAAATAAATCTGTCATAATGGGAAAGGCAAGAAATAATTTGCTTATAGTTTCATGGAGTTATCTTATTGTAAGATTAGTACTTATTTACACAAGAACAACATAGTTTTTCTTCCTCTATACAATAATTCCTTATATCTTGCGGAAAAAATCCTCTTTTAAGTGAAAAAGAATTATTTTATTACTAACCATTAAAATCTTAAAGATTCTTTGAATGAAATATTTAGCTTAAGTAAGTGAAACTTGATTTTTAAATTTCTGATTTCATTCGGATAAAATGAGTAGATAGAAAATGCAGTTCTTGAACAAAATATTTTCAAGAGATTGGTTTGAGCACAGATTAATTTATTTTTAATAACGTGTCAAAATTTCAAATATAAATCAAAATAAATCGAAACTAATTAGAGTTTTGATATAAAAACAGTCAGGAATTCAGTATATTTAAAAATGGTTAGGTAACAAGTTTCTAAAATGTCTTATTAATGTATATATAATTAAAATACATATTTTCCTACTAAAAAATGTATGTTTTTTAACACACCTATTTTTTTTCAAATTATTATTTTATTGTATATACAGTTCTTTTACAATTTAAAAAAATTAAAGTAATAATAGCGTAATTTTTTTTTAAAAATTGAAAGGAATTTAACTTAGATTATGTATGTTAAATAATGAAAAATCATAGATTCTAAAAATTTTAACTAAATTCACACATTTCTTTATTTTTATTATTTATAGTTAAACTGTAAAAAAGGGTGAGAATAATAAATTCATGTAAAAAGACCGAAAAAAACGTTCTTAAAAAACAACTATAAATCCTTATAAAGTCTAAATTAATGCGGTATATAAAGCTTTTCAAAAGAGTATAAAAATTAACTCAACAAAACGAGAAAGAATACTTGAGCAGGTTAATTTTATTTATGGTTGGGGTATATTTTACATTTTAGATTAAATATATCACAATTTTACTATAAAATCCTGAAAATATCTTAATATGAGAGTTATTTTAAAAGCGTACAAAGGCTCCTTAAAAAAATATAAATATTCACGCGCGAGAATAATTTAGCTTTTTCTCCTGGTCTGTATTATCAATTTCAATAAAGAATTAGCATCTCTCATTTTTTTCTGTACCATAAACGAAATTTAAATTTTGCCTAAAATAAAGTATTATTGTTCAATGAAAAAAAATAGTTTTCTTAATTTTTCAGTAAAAATTTCTTACTGTAAGAAAATATGGTACTTTTTCCTTGCATAAAAGGAGTTACTAATTAGATAATAAATAATTATTTTGCACTTTTTATTTTTGTTTTAAACCATATAAATGACAAAATTCTCAAAAACATTATTTAAAATAAATTTCTCAGACGAAAAACAACTGTTTTTTGTAACTAATAACTTGTTTTCCTTAAAATTACTTACTAAATATAGATTAAATTGAAATTTATTCAACATTTTCTAGACATCCAGTATGAACTTGTTTATTATTAATATTTTTTTTCAGCAGACGTGAATAATATTCCACCAACAAGTAAACCTATATAATGATATGAAAATTAAGACACCTCATAAAAAAGATAATGTAAGTGTTTCCTTAAAAGACACTAGATCAATATATCTATTATCGGCTGTTATGTGCATCTGGCAACATCTAGTGTTGATACCCATGAAACAATCAATATTTCCTGTGCCTCCATGGAATTTCCTTCTTTTTTCCCACAACCTCTTCTTTTTTTTCTTTTTTCAGTTTTACT
The DNA here is from genome assembly GCA_019973975.1 of Trichonephila clavata. Classification (NCBI taxonomy): domain Eukaryota; kingdom Metazoa; phylum Arthropoda; class Arachnida; order Araneae; family Nephilidae; genus Trichonephila; species Trichonephila clavata. The sequence continues at coordinate 38,073 of BMAO01009880.1, read as the reverse complement.
TTAACAGATCTGTGCTTCTTTCGGAATTCTTATTTTTTTCTCTAAAAAGTTCACAGACATTTTTCTTTTCCAAAGTCTAAGAATGATTTATTTGGAGACAAAAACGATAATTGATTTTTGACCCAGAAGATTTTTGCGTTTTGAAAATAAGAAAAAAAAGAAGGAAAGCTTCCGGTTTTCTTGGAAAATTCTGCGTAAGTGATTTTGCTATTTGCGAAAGTGTTTGTCAGTTACTAGTTTCCTTCCGCAAAGGAAAAATTCTTGGAAGCAAACAATATTGTCCTCGTATAGGGAACACGTTTTTAAAAGGAAAAAGAAATTACGTAAAATTCTTACAATCTTTTTTTAATCATTTATTATTTTTTGGAGGAGTTGTTAGCCTAAATTAAACAATTTCAACAGACGAAAAGCAGTAAAACTCTAATTTCGAGTCCGAAAAATAAAATAAATCCTTATTTGCTTAACATGTAAGGAAATGAAACTGCAGTGACTTACTTGACGTTTATTGCTTTACCTGTACTTAAACAAGGCTTTATTCTATCATTACTCTTTCTTCGTTGAACTGAGTGATTTTTTTTCAAACACTTTCACTGAATAGTAAAACATAAGCAGCCTTTTTTCTGTCAATTAAATAAGTAATTTTTTTATACACTTTAAAAAAAATTACATTTCAATGAAATTACATAAAAACTGGTTCTAATAAAAAAATTATTAAACCAACACAATCCTATTAACTTAGGAAGAGATAAATGTACTATCTGACACTTAACTTAACCCTTTAACTGGTTTATTCGTACACCATACGGGCTACCAAAAACTAGTCACAACCGGTTTGCTTGTACGCTGTATGGCGCTGATATTTTCTTCTTTCTATCTTTGATTTGCATAGATTTTTAATGGTAATTGCAATATTATTAGCGTTATTGTTTTTGTAAAAGATGCAGTTTGTTCATGGTACTAAAATACCTTTAATCGGGAATTTTCTTTGCTATGAAGACAGGGATTTCTCATTGAAAGAAGGAATGTATATTCTTGAAAATATTCAATAAAGAACAGGGGTTGGTAAGACAATGAGAATTTTTTTTTGCTTGAGAAGAAATGAAAATCAAAAATAATCCAAAAAAATAATATTTATGTCCCCATTGCAATGTAAAACTTAATATTACACCCCGCTTCACATTTTGTTTGCATATATATACATATATATATATATATATATATATATATATATATATATATATATATATATATATATATTGCACATGCAGACAAAATTCACAACTGTTTAAAAAAGTGGTACAAACGTAAAGTTTTTCTGTAAGTGTGATAGAAATTCTTTTAAGGTATTTGAAACATTCTTCAAAGCATGAAGAGTGTATTTATGAAAAGCAAACATTTATGGGTTTTGTTTACTACAATTATAGAGTAAAAAGTAGCGTGAAAATTTAAAAATTTAAAATTAAAATAAAATTCTTTAATTTCCGCCTTTTTTTAAGTCTTACACTTAATCACATGCAATAAAAAATGCGACTTTTTTTGGAATATTTTGGGGGGGAAAAATTATTGTTTAAGGGACAAAATATTTTTTCTAAGAAAAGCTATTAAAAGTTCAACACACACACACGATGTAGTCATATGGACATATTCTAATAAAATTGATAATAGTGTATATATAAATTGAATCATTTTAATTATATATACTGCAAACTTAAATGCTTGGCTCTATTATTCTTCATGTTATGTGTAGTAATTATATTTATGGTCAATTGTGTTGGGTTATAACATATTTATAATACATATGTAATAAGTTTTAAATTTAAAATATATGTTATGTATTATACAACACTGACACATTTTCAAAAATTAGTAGTCAATAATATTAATATATGTTGAGCAATAGCATGCTGAATTTGCTGTTTTAATTTAAGTTGTAATAGTAGTTCTAATATAGTTAATTTGTTCTATATAAATGCTTTTAATATGAGAGATTACGCTGTTATGTCACTGCTAAATTCTATGCTAATCTTTTTCCGAAATTTTTATTTCAGAAATACTGTTTTTAAAAATTTCTTGCAGTTACAGTCAACAATTTATAAATGTAAAATAAGAAATCGCAAATTTAATAATAAATAGTAATTCTTTAAAATTAGTTTCTGTTATCAAGAGTTATTTCACAAGAATAAATTTAACTAGAATTTATTCATTTAAAATGAACGAGCCTCATTTTCTATATATTTGTATAACTATTTCTTAAATAACTAAGCTATTTGAACAATAATCTTACTAAATGTTTCTCTTAGAATTTTTTTTTAAAAAAGTCATTTAAATCTCTGTATTAAAAAGGGATCGCATATAATGTAAAAAAAGAATATATTAATATATTATCTGCCACAGAAATATGTAAAAAAAAGAAATCATTAGTAATTAGAGTAAATTTCCTGAATAAAAATTGACAGTACCTTTTTTAAATAATTTACTCGTTCATAAAATAATTGCTCAAACAGCTCTCATTTTCAGGCATTCTACTCAAGATATAAACAATAATCAAAAACTAGTTTACTCAGATGAATAAAATTGTTCATCTATAATTTTACATGCAGTTCTTTTCCGTTAAAATTAATATTAATGCTCTATTTGAAACTAAAATGATCGAAAAACACTTATTTTATAATGTTTCAAATACGACAATCATTTTAAAAAGGAAATCAAATGGGTTTTTATAAGAAAAAAATGAAAATTTGAATAATTAAACAGTAAGTCCAATTCTCATTTATCCAAAAATACTATCTTCTTTAAAAAAATAATATCAAATGTATTTTCAAATAAAGTTCAAAATGGTTAAATTGACTTAAATAATATTAAATGGTTAAAATATTATTTTTTAAATTTTGAAAAAAGTTATTTTGAAAGTTTAACTAAAACAAAAAATAATATTATTTATAAATATTTTTCTTTTTTTTTCAAAAAAAAATGAATTATTTATATGTTTATTTCGTATTTTTCATATATAATATATTTATCGTATATAAATTATTGTGAAGAAGTTATATTTTTTGAACTATGATGTTGATGTAATGAAATAATTGATAAAATGAAGGATAAGCAAACTTGGTATGTTTTTACACATTCATTTTATTATTTACGTAAAACACACACTCACAAACATAGAACGCTTGTAACAACGCACAGAACAATACAAAGCAAGACACATGCGTGGTTTACATGACGTTTGCAAGAAGCAGTTTTCATTCTTTTCAGAGATCTCACAATTTATACAGGTGGACAACCAGAAGCTTTCCAAATCATATGACCGCAGTTAAGGGTTTATCTGATTGGTCAAGGTAATCAGATGATGTTATCATGTACATTACACAATTCTTAAATTTAAAACGCTAAATTTTAAATTTCGAAGAGCGAAAGACACGTTTTTTCCCCTTTAGGTGGGTAAGCTCGAAATTGTTATCAGTCAATGAGATTATCAGAAAAACCCTCAGGAGGAAATTATAACGTGAACTATCAACGCACAAACACACACACACACACATATATATATGTATATATACAGGATATTTATAAACCTAAGATAACTAGTCAAGATAGTGAAAAGTATTAGCCAGAGTAGTACTATATATCAAACTTCTGGCTTTAGGAACCAAGATTGCAGGTTTAAACAAAGTTTTGTGTCCAGGCAATCTTCACATGTATTTCCCAATACTCTGAGCCATAGGAAAAGTAAGGAATATCAAGAGAAATTTAACTATTATAAATAAAAACACAATCTATTAATTTAAAACAATATTATAACATATTATTAATTACTAAAATATGTTATATACTGTGCAAAAACACTAGCTGTGTACAGCATGATACCGTGTTTCCTGCGCAAAAACCGCGGAGTGTATAACAGTACCGCGTAAAAATAGTCAAATATGATAAAATAACAGTAAGTATATATATATATAAATTTAGAACCTTAAAATATTGAGATGAAATTTATAAAAATATATAGAAATTAAAAAGACAACTATAAACCTAAAAAATGATTTTAATTAAAATATAGTATTATTGATTTATTCAACATCTTTCGATTAATTGCAAAACTAATTATAAAATTGCTATATGATTACATACTGTCACTTCACTGAGACCTATTAAAAATATAATTGTATAGAAAATTAGCAGGATATATATGTTCAATACATTAATTAATAAAATTTTTAAAATTTAAATATATATTCGATTTATCGCTAACTATACTTCATTATTACGAAAAATATAGTTAAAATAATATTTCTATATACATAAATGGATAATTTGGAATTCCAGCATGGCACTTTAATAATGTTAAAATTGAAATCATCTCTTTTATCATAAATATTACTATGTAATTTATAATCCTTAATAAACTGTTATATCCAAGTAAATAGTTTTAACTCTATTATTATTACTCTTAACTAGGTTTAAGTAATCAGGATAAAATGTCATACTGAATTATATCTACATATATATAATGTTTCAAGTCAACATCAAGCTTTTGTAAAAAACAGTTTTATTCAACGAGAAATCTACACGTCTGTCGCTGAGAGAAAAAGAACTCCAAGTGAGATTCAAATTCGGCTGACTACTTATGTCTAGAATTGTTAAGCAACTCTTCTTAGTTTATGTGTTTTACTTGAAAGTGAAGGATGACATCTGGAGGCTATAAAAAATAATGATCTTAGATTAAAAGTGTTATGCTTGGACTTTCTGTTCTGAGAAAAAACTGGGTGTGTAAGATCTGAAGATGTTACGGAAAATCAAAATTTAGTGGTAAATATATCTTTATTTTAGATCTAATTTAATTATTCTTATATATTTATATATATATATATATATATAATTTTCTTTTTTCCTTTTAAAATCTGTTGTCTGGTTATCTTACAATTTTAATTCTTTTCAGTTTGATCATGTTTATGCATCTCTCTCTTCTAGAAAATTTTTGACTTTATCTATCTATTTATATATATATATATATATATATACAGTGCTGGCCACCGTAAATGCAACACCCTGAAGCAAGCACACAAATAACATGAAATTTACAACATGCATTAGCGGAGATGAAATATGCAAATGATTAGAATTTCAGCGCAGACACACATCAAGCACGCCTGTGGCGCCACCTCAAAGCGCTATTTAAGGCTTGGAGATTATTACGATTTCAAGTTCGGCAATTGTGTTTTTCTTGTGGTATTTTCAAAAAACGATCAGTTATGTCTCGTAGAAAACAGCGATTAGCTTTTGATCAAGTATCCGAGTTCGGCAGAGGAAGGATAGTGGCCAACCGAGATTGTGGATTATCTTTCAGGGAAATCGGTAGTCGTGTTGGACGAAACCAAAGAACTGTAACGAACATATGTGAGCGTTGGATGCAGGAGGGTACGACGGACCGACGTGGTCGATCGCAACCACCTCAGTGCACCACTTCACGTGAGGACAGGCAAATTATGCGCATGGCAGTGACGGATCGCTCAGTCACATCACGAACCATAGCACAGCACATTGAGTCTGTAACGCATCATTCAGTGTCTGCGCGTACCATTCGACGCCGTTTACAGCAGAGTGGTCTGTCCGCAAGACGTCCATTGCTTCGTCTACCCTTGACGCAGAACCACACACGTCTCCACCGCCAATGGTGCGATGAAAGAAGAATGTGGCGGCAGAATCGAATGAAGTTGTCTTTAATGACGAATCACCACACCGTGGAGAGAAGATGCTGAACTGCTGCGTTATGCACCGCCACACTGGTCCTGCACCGGGTATTATGGTATGGGGCGATATTGGATATCACTCTCGCACTCCTCTAGTACGCATTGCCGGTACTTTAAACAGCCAGTGCTACATCTCCGAGGTGTTGGAGCCATTTGTCCTTCCTTACCTTCAGGGCTTGGCCACAGCCATATTTCAACAGGATAATGCGCAACCACACGTGTTACGCATTCTCCAAAGGTTCTTCGTCAATCACCAAATTGAATTGCTTCCCTGGCCGGCTCGCTCTCCGGATCTTTCGCCGATAGAAAATATGTGGTCCATGGTTGCTCAACGATTGCCCCAGATTACGCCCCCAGCTGCCACACCAGATCAAATTTGGCCACTTGTTGAAGCTGCTTAGTCTGCTGTACCCAAGAACACATCCAAAGTCTCTTTGAATCAATGCCGAGGCTTGTGGCAGCGGTGATCTTCAACAATGGCGCTACTCTGGCTACTGATTCTGGCAGGAACCACACTTCACAGAAGTCTATAATCATTTGATACTTGGTCAACATGTTATCTACAAAATAAATTTTGTTGTGCTTTCTCTTGTCTTTCATGGTGTTGCATTTACGGTGGCCAGCAGTGTATATATATATATATATGCCATGTATTTCTTTCATTTTATGTTACTATATATATATATATATATATACATCGTCTTTAATAAGGCATTTGTTGTTTATGCTCTTTACCGAGCTTGAACTTGTACAACTGTAAAAGCAATTAGTTCCAAAATCATATTCACTCATGACGATATTTTAACTTACCCATTAGATAATTTAGGCATTCAGGTAAGGTGATAAAGCTCGACTTCTCTAAACAGGTATTTGGTATATCAAGTATTCTTAGAAATAAAAAAATGTTTTTGAATTAAACTAAAAGAAAAACATTGGCAAACAAATAATGGTATATTTGTCCAAAAAAATTAACTTCCATAAAATATGTATTTATATAAATTGTATATCTAATATTGGATGAATAAGTTTTGTAGATATTTTTCTTCAGTACAATTTATTATGAATAATTAGAGAAACATTTTTTTAAACAATGTAATCTTGTACAGCCGATACTGTCTTGAGTGTGACAAAAATGCTTTTTTGAAACAAATAGATGCTTTATAATAAATCTTACTAGATTAAAACTATTTTATATCGTTTATATACTTATTCAATTTAAGCTTCTTGTAAACATAAGTTCGTATTTCGACCAGAAAACATTATCAATGCTAAAGTATGTTCTACCTACATTTATTTTTTTTTAAAAGCAGAAAGCATGTTCAAAAATATAATTACAACTTCTTGAGAATATCTCGGATTTATTGTCTTCCATATGAAAAAAATAATATGTTTTCATTTTTACACAATGTATTTTATAAATAATTCGTGAATTCATTTCAGAAAGAAAATTGTACTGCATTTTTTACAATCTAAATATTACGTTCATAAAAGTACTAATCTGAGTTAATTGCAAAAAAAATAGAGAGTGCTATATATAATTTTAATATAATACTTAATTTTAAATACCTTTAATATCTTATCAGCTACATTTATCCTTGCATATATTTTTACCTTGGATTTGAAATATACTTATGAGTTTCATTACTACTTTGTATTTTAAAAATATATATTTTTTAAATGAACATTGTACGAAACCTAATACGGCACTTTGGCTTAACTGAAAAAACAAATAAAGTGACACTCAATTTACAGATATTTTCCCTTTCTATAACATTTTTATTTTAAAGCAATGGGTGAAATAGATACTTTGAAATGCTGTCCATTTACTTCCTGGAAAAATGCCCCTTGTGAACCATTCAGTGGGCATTTAGGTATTGGTCTGTAACCAAGTAACCACTTCTCGTATTTTATACTATGAAAGTCCATCCTTATAATGGTTCTGTAATAGGGTAGGTTGTTTTCTGTAACTGCAAAACACTTTCACGTAATCTAAAGAGGGAATGTACTGATAAAATAGATTGTACCGAAACACCGGAGACAATAGATTGCTATTCTTTTTATCCACTTCCTTTGAGAAGTTAGAAAACAAAACATACAATGCTATTTTCTTTTTCCCCCCATTGATTTTGAGTTTTCTATCCCAGGTGGAAAAAGCTTCTATTTTACCGTGACTCGATTTCAGATCTGCAGTGGGGCGATTTTTTAAAAGCTGAAATTTCTTATTTCTGCAGAGATCGAGATCCTTTGTAAAAGTAAAATTACGATAAACACATATTTTAAATGAAAATGTGTGTATTTTTATTAGTTTATTTTATGTAATAGATCTATAGATTTTTTTTTATTTTGTAACTGCATTTTCTCTTAAATTCGTGTTGATAAATGACAAAAGAAATTTAAAATTTTTATTTCAACTAAAAAAACTGATAGAAGAGCTATTTATTTCAAGACATATAATTTCCTTTTCATCTAAGTGAAATATAACTTTCATCACAAAGTTATGTTACTAATCAATAAACAAGCTTCCCAAAATTCGTAAGAAATATTTTCAGAAGTTTCAATTAGTTAAGGAAAAGAAAATAAATATTGGTTATATACACATATTGGGCCTTTTAATTTCCATTAGTTGTCATGTAGTACACCAATATACATATATTAACCTTATTTCCAAGGTACTATTAGAAGCCATAGACTTGTGATTTTCTTCAGTTTATTAACTTTTCCAGTTCACCAAAATAGTATATTTTTAGATATTTTTTTTCTGAAATAAGTACATTTTTTATGACTTGTATTGGAAAACCAATACTTTAACAGTTAAAAAAATTGGACTGAAATTCTCCATTGTTTTATTTTGAATGCAAAGAACTTTTTTTTATTTTTAAAACTGCACTCTTAAACACAAAATAGTTCAACAAAACTTCAGATATAGGCGAAAAAAACACAATTTGTTATAGTAAATTTAAGCTTTACAATTTCCTAATATACCCTTATTGCTTGAAATGTTATGTATAGATAATAAACCCCAAAAAATATATATTACATAATCTTTACAAATCACTTTTAATTTTATAATGTTTTTTTAAATGTTCTTTTTTTTATAATATTGATTTTAGATTGTATCGTGTATATGTATTATTTTTTAGCAAATTATAAAACCACGAAAAACTATGCACATTAAACGAAATTTGCAGGATGTGTAAAATAGGTTAAGTTATGCGAATGCTTAGAATCACAAAACAATTGCGCATATGTAAGCCGAGAAATACCTTCTGATTTTCTAAGCTGTTTATAAAAGTTATTGTAAATATATTTTGAAATTTATGCATTGTTGTTTGACTGACGTAAAATATCGATTAGGAGACAATATGCCTCATTAAAACAGAGAATGCCATATCAGAAATTAACGGAGTTCAATGATGGCCGCGTGTTCAGTATCTATTAGAGTATATTTTCGTACAATAAAATCGGTACTAACAGGGGGGAGGGGGTATAATCCCTCAACTGCAATGTATGTGCGAAAAAGATGAACTAGTGAAAAGTAGAAAAGTGTTAATCCTCAATTAATGGATAATTCAATATGAAGTCACTCTGGAATGACATACATCTCATTTTTAAATCGGTTATGGATCACACAGTTCATTTATGATTTTGAACATCATTACAGCCTGTCCACAGCTATGCCATTGTCGATCCGCACGGATCATCAACGTCTGTTACTTCAAGGACAAGGTACGCATTCTTCTGGACAGGAATCTCTTGTCGCTAAACTACTGACAACTCTAACTATAAATACCCACTAACAGATCCAATGCGATGTTGATTAGGAACATTCTCAGGTAAGTCCCACTAAATATGGGTTAATAACAATGGGAGAATACTCATAAAAGGGTACAGGACGCCTTCTTCGGTATGTCTTATTCAGTTTTTAGACTGGATGAGCGTCTGACATTAGACATGGAGTACTATGATATATCATTGGCGATCTCATTTATCCCAACTTGTAGCAGCCTCAATAGCGAACGCTTTACCAGTGAAGTTGCACAGCCTGAGGTTCGACTTATCTTACTAAGTATTTCCTGATCTGTATTTCAGCAAGACAATGTACGCTCACTTAGTTCTTTGAATGTATGAGCTTTCTCGAGCCCCATAGGTACTGCTTCTTCCGTAGTTTTCACGTTGTCTGGGTGTATGCCATCGGGTGAAAATGTTTTGATTAATATCTGTCAGTTATTCATTCAACGTATTTATCCGACAGAGTGTACCTAATTTTTGGCATCAGATAGAGATATTCTAGAACGTCATTTTTGAATATGAGATTCAGAATTTGTATGATTCGATAACAATGACGGTACAAATTCTTGTATTGCTACGCGTATCATGAACACAATATATAGATTTTCAGTATTACTTTTAATTCTTTTTTTTTGTTTGGAAGTTTATTTAAGACTAAATAATACACGAAATAAAATTCATTTACTTTGTTTTTCTCTTTCATAGTTCCAATTTTTGCAAACTGTAGAGTAAATTTAGCTTATATAGATTGTAGGCAAAATAACGGTAATAGATACTGAAGAAGTGAATGAAAGAAGTTCTTATGCTGATATGTAGTGTGATGCAAGTATCTCTGTTTACTGTATAGGGGGCCATATAGGGGTGGACCATATAGGACCTGTTTACTATATAGAGGATGTAAATTGTGCTATGAATTATACTGGTGCGTTTACTCACAAAATACCAATTTATGTAAGATACATCACATTTAAATGACATATAACTTCCACCAAAGCATGATTAAAAATACATACCGCTAGGGGTTTTGTTGTTTGCAACATCCAAATCTGTCGCAAAAGAAAATTTCAACATCCAAATAAAAATACTTCAAAAAGATGTGTGTGTGATTCAAAACTGCATTATTTTGCTTCTAAATAGGAAACTTAAGTGGAATATGAATTTTTTTTCACTGAATGATTATTTATCTATGTTACACCTAGAACAAATGCAAGGGATATTGATGACCCTCCCTTAATTTTGAACCATCATTAAATGTCAAGAGCGCACTTAAGACCTATTCTTCTCACTTACATGATGGTATTCAATGTATCAGGATTCAAATGATTGACACAACTGAAAAAAGCCAGCCCCTTATTCACGACTATGACTTCTCGGCAACTGCAGCTCAAGTAGAAGCTGTCAGTAAGAGATATAAGAGAAAAAGGGTACGGATTATTCACCGAAGGGCAAAATTTCTGGATAATTGCAACAATTTATGAGTTGCTCTTATCATCTGACTAAAGATTTAAACAATAGAACTCAATTCATGTGTATATATCACGAGACAATTATTCTAAAAAAGTACAAGAACTAACCCATCAGCCAGAAAGTTCTTGCATTCTTTTATTTATTGCAATAAAAGTTTACTTAAACCAATACAGTTGATTCGTTTATCTAATTTTAATCATTAATATACAGGGTGTCCAGCCTTAATGTGACCCAATAGCTAATTCCCGAACCGTTCGGTTTAGACATGTACTTCCAATTTGAAAATTTTTAAAAAAAGGTAAGGGATGTTTTTACGTGCTTTTCGAACCAAAAAACCTATTTAGAAAAAATTTACAAAAATTAATTTTTTTACGGTCCCCAGGTCCTATCACTTATATGAGGAAAAGATGCAGTACAAAAAACAGAGTAAACACAAAAAGTTCATTTTATTACGATAAAAACTGGCCAAGTTATGGAACTTTGAAAATCGCATATTTCCTCAATTTTCCCGGCAGTTTTCAAGAAGCTAGTAAGGGGCCATCTCCAAAGTGAAATTAATTGGAACTCTGCCAGGAAACTTTCGCTCTTGCACGTCACTTTTATGTAAATCATTTTTAAATTTAAAAGCATACGTTAATAATACAATAATTGAGTACTTAAGAAATAAAAAATTTTCTGTGCAAGTGTAAAACATAGAAAAAATAAAATATTTTGGACGAAGAAAATATTTCAAAAGCAGTTCCAAAAAAATAGGCTTTTTTTTGCTGCGGCTTCAGACTGATTTGCTGCGGTACTGATCATGACGATTATTAAAAATCTGTTGTGTAGTCGCTAGCAATTGCAATATTACGAATTCTTGTACGGGAGTACGAGATGTATACAAATGAAGAATACTGCGAAATGGTACTGTTGTATGTGCAGTGTAATCGAAATAAGAGAGGGCTGCAAGACTTTATGCAATTAAATTTCCCAGTCGAAGACATCCATCTTATTGTACAATTGCCCGTGCTGTTCAACGCTTGTATAAAACCGGGAGTTCTCATAAACGTATTCCTTTGTCTCGTGCCACACCTTCAAGCTTGCGGATACCCGCTGAGGACGTTCTAGAACATGCCCTGTTCATCCTGAAAGTAGTGTCCGGGATATTAGCAAGGCTTGTTCCTACTCAGAATGGACGGTTTGGAGCATATTATATACGTACGGTTCATATTCTTATCGTCCCATCCTGGTGCAGGAACTAATGCCCGGAAACCAAGAGCGTCGTTTTGATTTTCGCAATTTCGTGTTAAATACACTGGATGAAAATCCAGATTTTTTTAATGAAGTTTTGTGGACGGATGAATGCAAGTTCTCGAGGCAAAGCACTATTAATACGCAGAATACGCCTTATTGGTCCCTCGAAAACCAACATCTAATACGACTGAATTGCCACCAAGTGCGTTGGTCGGTGAATGTGTGGTGCGAAATATGGAAGAGCACCTTAATTGGCTTAATGTATTTCGATGGACCCTTTAACATCAGAATCAAACACGGAAATTTTATCTGGATCATTAGCCGATTTTTCAGAAGATGAAGTTTATTAAGTCCTCTGGATTTTTTTCTATGAGGCTTCCTAAATAGCAAAGTGTACGAACGTGAATCCACGAGTAAATCCGATTTACTCAATCGAATCACCATGGCATGCAGTTCTCTGACACCAACTATGTTGCAGAAGCTACAGGCGGAGGTTCTGACGCGGGTTCCATACTGCATTTCTGCGGAAGGCAGTCATTTTGAACATTATTTGAGTTAATTTGGTCATTCTGATATAATAAAACCTAAGATTCATGATTGGCGCATAATTCTACATAATGCTATACTTTGAACGGCAAATCCTGTATTCTTTTGCTGTTATTTGTTAAAATAAGTTGTTTTAATCTTTTCGTTACAAATTGTATTTCTTTAATTTAACTTTTATTGTTTGCCATACAGCAATACAAATTGTCAATCTATGATGTTTAAAACGATGTTTGAATATTACTATGATTTTTTTCTTTTGCTCTTTCTGTAGATAGTGAATTACTGTTCTCTAAACTCAATGTATATACGACCCCCTTTTCTGAGCAATTCAGATGCTTCAATTTTATGTAGGCATAACTCGGTCAGTTTTTATCGTAATAAAATGAAACTTTTTGTGTGTTTACTTTGTTTTTGTGAACTGCATCTTTTCCTAAATATAAGTGATAGGATCTGGGGACCGTATAAAAATTTAATTTTTGTAATTTTTTTCTAAATAGGATTTTTGGTTTGAAAAGCACGTAAAAACATTCTTTACCTTTTTTAAAACATTTTCCAAATTGGATGTGTATATCTAAACCAAACGGTTTAGGAATTAGCTATTGGGTCACATTAAGGTATCCGACTACGTTTGGAGACCTATTTTTTTATTTTTTAAATTCACTAAAAATTTTACATTTTTAATTTCATTTTTTGCACTATGATAAAAAATACAGTTATAAATAATATACATACATTAAAATTTACAAAAATTGAAAATTTTAAGGAAATTTTAATTAATTTTTTAAATTTTTTCAAAGGCTCTATTTTTAAAAATAATTTATATTTTACAAAAGAAATTGCTGCAGCACATTTTTCAAACACATTTCTAGAGGTTGTACTACGAGTTTTAAATTATTTTCTTTTAATCAAAAGTTATAGCTAATCGAAGCTACAACCTATGAATTTCATTCAAATTTTCGATATTTTTATAAGGATATCCAACTATAAAATCACTAAAAATTGTTCAATTTCTTAGTTGCTAGTCCAACCTCTAGATAATACTAATAATAACATTTGTGTAAAATTTCATAGAAGTATCTCTATTGGCTCTTTAGATATCACATTTGAAATATCAAGAAATTTACAAAAAGAACAGTTTTGAGAAAAATGCATTTAAACTTTATAAATGTAATTTCAGAACAAAATATCACAAGTATATTACTAAAACTCTAATGATTTATATTTAACACCTCCACTCCTTGGTATTTTATTAAATTTTAACTTTCTTTGGTCCCTATATTTTTTTTCTGGCTGATTTTTAAAAAGGCAAAGAATGTTGTTTCGAGTCACTATGCGAAGGATGGCAAGAAATCTGTCATCACGCAGTGTATAATAATTTGCATTTATGCCAAACGCTTTCAAACAAACAAATAAAAGCTTTGTTAAAAATAATGACAGCAATATGGGTACCCAAAGAAAATGTTTTCAGCTCAATAAAAGGTTCTTTCAGAACAATTTGCCAAAAAAAACGCGTTAAATGATTTGTTTGCATTTGTGTCACACCGTGGAGGCAATTTTATAATAACTGCTTATCACACAACTTTGTATACACAGGTTTAACAATATTTAAAAGTTTCATGGAAAGGCTTACACCTTTATTTATATATATTTTTTCCGGTGGCTATTCTTCATTGATACTCACACTAGCTCTCAGCTCCAGTTGGGCATGGTGCATACATGGGTGCTCTCTGATGAAGCCACCGAGAAAAAATGCCGCACTTAGCAGAGCTTTGACGTGATTGGCGTTACTGCCATAATAGTTTTGAATTTTATTAATCATAACACTGGTAAGTTTTTCTTTCCCACCGAGGTTTTTCTGGCTTTTTCTAAGTTTTCTTTGCCGAATACTCACTCTTTCTTAGAAGTATATTAGGCACTCATTTTATGACACTGTTGACATCAAATAGATCTTTAACTAAAATGTATCGTTGGGAATCACCATCACACACCATAGAAATCAACATTGTTTTAAGATCTCGTGGTATAAAATCACACAAAGATTTTGTACGCACTAACAGATTCCATGATTGAAGCATGATTGATTCCATGCAGGAACACGCATGTTTGACTAGACATTTAGAATTCTACAAAACTTAGACATAATTTCCTAATCTGGAAGTTTCCCAGTGGCGATGGATAAAGTTTCTATAGAAACTTTTAGGGAAGAATGTCCATGTATCTGTCGTTAACGGATATTCCACATTCTCCAATTGACGTGTTGGAACATTTTGTAATGCTTTTTACTACCAACGCAGCAGCATTCATGACATCTTTAGCCGTTGAAGTAGCAGCAGCCAAGATATTTCTTTCACAAAGTCTATATGCTCTTTTTGCCATACGGCATAACATTCAGCTTAGCACGTAACTTTTTCGCAGACAAATGTCATATTCCAATAACTCACATTCCCCAAATAAGTTGCAAATTAATTGAAATTTGGTTTTTAAGCTTTTTAGTAGCTGAAAAATTGACAATAAAAGTACATTTGGAGCATTTTAAAGTCACATTAGAAGTCAGTCCAAACAAGTAATCTTCATGCAGGTACAGATTCTTCTCAAAACAATTGAAGAAACACAAATTGAGAAAAACATACTTCCCAAAATATTTAAATAAAATATTCCATAACCTCTTAATGTTCCATTAAAACATTCTTTGCACTGTGAAAAATTCTTCAGTGAATCCAGTTTTTGTTCATTACAAGTTTGAATATTTGCTACTTCCAATGTTTTTGTTACCAGTCTACTGTTATCAGTCAACTGTTGCATTTTCAAGAAGTTATTTTTATAGTTTTATGAACCATTATAACTTGAATTTTTAAAAGCAGAATGTCTAGAAACCATCAACGATCAAAAATTGTACAATTAAATCGAAAAAAGTTAAGTTTTTAGAAGAAATTTAGGATCAAAATTCGTAAGGCGCAAATCAAAACAAAAACATGTGAGGTCAGAAGAAACAAATGTTGCCAATCGCAAGAGTCGAATTAAAAGATCGAAATTGTTGCCCATCAATTAAATAATTTAAAAAATTGTCAGAAATATTTTTAAAATTATAATGGGTTGAAAATGCAAAAATTATCGGTAAAAAGCATGTTAAACAGACAACTTCCGGTTTTGATTTCACCACTTCCGGTTTCGAATAGCAGCTGTAAAAATATTTTAAACACCTGTAACTTTTTTTCTAATTATCGCACAGACAAAACAAAGACAGATTTAGAAAGCTAATTGCTTGAAATTTAAAATGGTAAAATAAAAAGAAAATGTGATTTTTGACCGAAAATGGCATTTTCAACGTAGTCGGATACCTTAAGGCAGGAAACCCTGTATATCAATTACTCTTATTTGTAAAAAAGTGAGTAATCTCATTAAAGATAAAACCACACACATATAATGCATTAATTTCTATATACTCTTCCAGTTTCTTCGTAGAATTCCTTTCCCGAAATGCAAATGGACCTGAACTAAGTTCTTAACACATTTTGAGAAAGAGGAGTGCTTCATTTTTTTAAAAAAGTTCACCGCGTTATAACTAATGCTCTTGATTAAAATATCGTACTTTGGTGAAAAACTTTAAAATTTTCCACAAATAAGCATTTTTCCTTTTAACATGTAAATTTAAAACGCAATATGGAGCACAATTTATGCACGGAAAAAGGAGTCAACGTACATAAAAATAAGCCGCATAATAAAATATGTTGTTAAGATAGAAATTTAGAATATAATAATAATGTAAGTGTAGTTTTCTATCTAAATAATTTTTTCTAAGTTTGAAATCCTATTCTTTAATTTTAAAGGAAAGACATAAACCTAATTTAACACTATATTTAATAGAAGGCAGCTCAATTTTTATATATTAATTACAAGTGATCTTAAATAATAATAAAAGAAAGATTTATAATTTCTTCAAAAAGAATTTAGGTTGATTAAAGACAACTTATAGATACATTACCTACTGTAAAACTATAAATTATCTCTTCAGTTCAAGGAAAGTGGATTAAGATCTCATTGCATTGATTAAATTAACATTGATTAAGGGTAGAAACAATAACGGAAATAATCATTCAAAATTCCACTTTAAGAAGGAGTAATTAGAGGAAAATAAATTACTTTGTTTCTTCAATTTTGTTCTTTTTTATTCGCGTATCTATTTCTCAAGGTTCTAATATTTTAATTTTGCTATTTTGTCTTTATTTATGTAAAGCATATTAAGATGAATGTTTACATAAGCAACTATATCAACTTTTATAAATATTGAAGTATTGTGCTGCTAGAATAGGAATTTATAATGGGTCTCAATTTTTAAATAATTTAAAAGAAAAGCACCTGAAAAAATTTCAACACAAATCCCTTAGTAACTTAAAAAGATTTTATTTCATCGCAGCAAAATTTTAACCTAAGTATCCGAATACGTGCTTTTAATGCAATAAAGTGTCATTTTTAATCATAAATAAATAGTTAATACAATTATTTTATTTTTCAATACATACAGCTACATAAAAAATAACAAAATATTAATAAAACAGATTTCATAAGGCTTTACAAAAAAGTTAAACATGAACTACTAGAAAAAAGACTTAATTCGCAAACATAATTGAATTAAGTTCATAAATTTTTAAAAGTCAAATATAAACAGAGCAGGAGTTTTCTCTTTCGTACTAAAACATTGTATCCAAAAACGACTTTACGGCTTATAATGCCTCTTTAGAACAATGCGCTTTAATCGATGAGGCTTTAAGGCAGTGAAAAATCGATAATCCCCCTCCTTTATGTGATGGAGGTAAGTACTTTAACTCCTTCACATCTGAAGGGATTAGGCGATAAGTGCAGTTGAGAGGGTATGGAGCAGTGTGTTTTTTCTCCCTCAAGGTATAAAGTATGGAGCAAAATTGGAAGCAAAACCCATAACCTGTCCCTTACAATGTTTAAAATCTTATCAACAGCTTTAATGTCTAACAGAATATAAATATATACATAACTTGTTGACAGTTTTAAGAATCAAATAACTATTAAAAAGTCAGATGTTTAGATACTTAGTTACCATAAATTTAGCGATATTTTTCTGTATTTTCACAAATTTTGAAGGACTTAAAAAGCCATTTAGAAGATTTCACTGATTTAATGTAAGGTACTCTAATATGAATAATAAATTAGAGGAACATATTTAATCAAAATTTAGTATCCAAAAACATATGTACAGCAATCTCTTTCATAAGTTGTTAACTATTAGAATATACTGTCGTAGCTAGTCTTGAGTGCGCCCAGTATCAAAAATTTTTGCACATACTTTTTGGGGGTATTTTAGTATATTAACAATTTTCTTCTCACATATGTTGTTGCCCCTGCTGCTTGGGGTCCCCGTAATTACTAATAATTAAAATACACTGATGTAACTAGTCCTGAGTGGACCCTCTATCAAAATTCTTGTACACCCTTTTTGGGGGTCTCTTAATATACTAAATTTCTTTCTCACATATGCTAAGCTTCCTGAAGCTTGGGGGTCCCGCATCATTGATAAGGCTGATAAGGTGGTAGCTACTCTCCTGTTAAAATGTGTTTTATACTTTATCACGGATTTTTCAGTAATGAATGCATATGACTAAATCAAAAGAATATATATTAGTTAAATACAAAAAAAAAGTTATTCCAAATGGTATCGAGTATCCTGAGTTTATTTCAGAAGTAGCTACATAATACTTAAGATTAAAACTTTAAATTGGTAATAAAGAACTAAAGAATATACATTTCCAGTAAGAACAATAATATAACATCAAAATAACAGTAAGTGTTAGAAATAGGAAGTAAGTTACTAAAAGAATTTTTTTCTAGATTATTATTAATCCATCATTTATATCTCATACAGTGAGACTAAGAAACATTTTGTCTTAGACATTGTACAAGAATAAGTGATATATTTAAAATTAGGAAAGAAAGTGAAAATATTCTAACGTTGAATTATACTAAATCTAAATAAGAAAAACAGCATGGTCTATTTACAAGTTTTGCAACGCATTTCCTAAGGAATAAATTTGATTTACTTTAAAGGAAGTATCAAAAATTGTACCATCTCATTCAATTTCGTTCTAGTGCTTTACTTGACTGTGATACATTTCCATATTTAAAAATGAACTGTTATAACTTTGATTTTTATTGTGATGTTTAAGCTAATTAAAATATAATTGACAGCATTTATTTTCCGAAAAAATAAAGGAAAGAAAAATCACAGATAGTAAAGGACACAGTTTTACCAAAGCACTTCCATTTTATTAGTAAATATACAAAATTTGTTTTTTATAAAAGAATTCACTGATAGATTTAGAGTTTGCCTAATATGCATAATAAATTAAATGAACTTATTTAACTAATAAATTTACAAAAATATCCTGCAATCTCTTTCGCATGTTGCTAATAATTAAAATTATTTTTATTTCATCACGGATTTTTCATTACTTAACAGTTTTATAAAACTAAGTAATTAATGTAGCTTACTGAATTAAAGGAGAATTTATTAGTTAAATTTAAAATAAAGAGTCAATTTAAAAAAGATATTTATTAGTATCAATTTACTTCCGAAGTAATTACGTAACACGATAGATTAAAATTTTAAAAATTACTGATAAAAAATTGAAATACTTATTTCATTTACATCTAAGCCCAACAATATAAAATGAAAATGAAAAAAAACAAATAGCTGTAATTGTTTAGGTAAGAGAGTTTTTTAATGAAAGGTAATTTTTATCTAGATTATTATTAATTGATTAATTAGCTTGATCCATAAGAATAAGTGGTGAATTTAAGGTATATATGAACACGTTGAAAAGTGCAAATTCGGTTAAAACATATACTTTTTTGTATTTCATTGAATAGAGCTACCTTTTGGCTTTACAAAACGTACCTTTTTGTTTCTACGCTACCTAGAGGTCAGGTTACAATCAATTTTATAAAATTAGAAAAACTGGAAGTGGGTATTTCATCTACAAGAAAAGGGCATTTAAATTGTTCAAAACCTATCATGGGGAGTATGATACCTCAAAATGCTATAAATGTATTTCTATAAAAACTTCTTGAACTTGGTATTTATATTATTTCTAGGTGAATGTACTAAAATATTTCTTATTGTATGGATATTTTTTGTGTTATGTCCTGTAATTTAAATGATGGTCTCATGAGGAATGCCACATTTCTAACAATATTTACTCTATTAGCTGAGAAATTTTTAAATTTTAATAAAACATTAACATTTTAGTACATTCTCTAGATATACATCTAATTTGTTTCAGTAATACTTTTACTCTGATATAAGTTTATCACTTTTTTCTCTAATTGATTTGAAGTTTTTTAAAAATATTGCTAAAATTTCAAGTATAATTGTGTAATTTTTATAAAATTTAGATATTTTTTAAATATTATTAGTTAAATATTAGTATTTGTTGATATTAGTTCCTAAAAAAGCATTTATAATGTTTAAGTATGCTATTTCTTTAAAAAGTACAAGGAACGTGTTCGGTTACTTTAAGATTATTGAACGAGATGTTAATGCGTTTTTAACGTTGCATTCATGATACAAAATTTTATAGTAGAAAAACTCCGGTTGCTATTTAAAATTTGATAGTGTATTTCCTGAGGAATTTAATTGTTTCAATTTAAAAGGGAAGTATTCAAATTTGTATCATTCCATTCAATTTCGTGCCAATGATTCACTTTATTGTTGTATATTTAAGTACCTTTGATTTCTATCTTACATTTTAAGATGAATTAAATTACACATTTAACACCATTTATTTCCAAAACTGTTTGAGGAAACTGAAATCTTTTAGCAAAGATTATAATTTTAGAAAATCATTTACATTTTATTAATTAGTATTCGAAACACTTTGTCGCAAATTTTTACATTTATTGATGCTATTGTTAAATTTTAATTATCCTTCAGAAATAACCTAGATATATTGAAAATGTGTATTCACTATACCAATTCATTCTTATGTACATAATGTAAGTTCGAGCATTGCTTTGATTTCAGAAAACAATAGATGGAAGTACAATCGGACCTCTATTTCCCGAAGTCGCTAAATCCCGAAAAAAAGTTCCTTATATGGAAAACTCATTATATAGAGGTTCATCTTTCAAAACATTACAAAACCAATAAATATTAAATTCCTAAGCAATATATATTCACACACACACTATATATATATATATATATATATATATACGCCTTTTTATTAATTAATATCTATTTATTTTATATATCTTGCCCATAAAAAAAAGGAAAATTGTAAGGAGAGAAAAAGAGAAATCAAGAAAAAAGAATGTCGAGGAATATACTATATTTTTAGCATTAACAAAATATTTTTTATGTTAAAATTAATGAATTTTAAAGGATATTTTTTAATTTAAAGAGTACAAGTAATTTTAACACTAGAAAGACTGAAATTTAGTACATACCTATATTGCCCAAAACAGTCAAAATGACTGCATAGCGAAAGAATAACTAATGTGTGAAGAAATTTAGTTAAAAGTAATTTTTAATATTTTTTTAATATTATTTACAGTCATATAACAAGTTATTGGTAAATTTTAACAATAAAAAAATTTACTTCACTTGG
This sequence comes from Trichonephila clavata, assembly GCA_019973975.1. NCBI lineage: Eukaryota > Metazoa > Arthropoda > Arachnida > Araneae > Nephilidae > Trichonephila > Trichonephila clavata. Next base: position 16,652 of record BMAO01009880.1, on the reverse strand, counting down.
GAAAAAAAAAATATTCTAAAGATGTTTGAGAAAATATGTCAGTTTTTTGTAATTGTTTTTCTAATAGCAATTAAAAAGCAGTTAAAATGACTTCCTTGGGCGTGATCTAGTGTTAAACAAACATTATTTCATAACTATAAATTCTAAACATACTTTACCTCCATTCGTCCTTACATATAATTACCAAAAAATATGTGTACATTTTGTTTGAGTTTTTGTTTGAAAAAATGCTTTGTTTCGTAATATATACGCAGTAGAGAAACGTACACCCACAACCCCGCATTGCGAGGGTGGGGCAGGATTCTAGGGGGCCCAATACCTAACTGACGTCAAGTCGAAATCCTTTGTAAGATCCGGCTTGGGGCTTAAAACCTGACTTTGAAGGGGGACTCGAATAATCTCCGTTACGCCACTGATTATACGCTTCAAATATTTGCAATGCACCAAAAATCCCTTTAGACATAATTTTCCATGTCTTTTCTTTAAATTTTCTACCCATCCAATGCTTAAAAATTAGTCGTATCCCAATGTCATCGCCAATTGAAGAGATTTCTCTATTACGAAATGTCTAGAGATCGGAACATTTTTATCTCGCATTGTGTGTATCCACTTCAAAACTGTCTCGTCGAATTCTTCATAGACACACGTTCCTAAACGTTTTGAACAAGAATTCGATGGATCATAATTTTTTAACTTATCTCGTTTTTTTTTACAATGTTAATAAGCTGCTTGGAGGAATACAAAATTTTAAAGCACAATGTCCTTTCTTTATGCGCTTTTGTTTACTTCATGAAAAATTAATTTTGTTTGTTTGAAGCTGAAGCACTTACATTTTGACATTTTCGAGCTACAAAGAACGAAGTTATTAGTACGAATGATCAGCTCTACAAATGAACGGATACTAGTCCAAGGATACGGGGGGCAGGAGTCAAACTCAACTGAGGAGAAAAACAGATATCGAGGATGTTTCTAGTAAACTGGACATTTTAGGGTTAAGGGTTGCACTTTTTTGATGAAACGCCCAGAATTCTATTGCTCACGGCGAGTTCGGCACCTAATAAAACCAGTTTAAGATTTATGACCTCCATAAAATGTGTTAAAAAGAGATAATATCTTGAAATGTCCAGAAATACAATAAAAAAATGGAGAAAAAATTTAATAACAAGAATAAGAGTTCGTTATATAGAAAATACATTCCTCTATTGGGAGGTTATTTTACGAAGAGAATTGTGGATTGTTCTTGGTTCCAGGAAAAAGTTCGCTATGTAGAAAAATTTGCAAAATAGTGGTTTAACTGTAATTAACAGTATGGCAGTGTTCCTCAAACTGTGGGACGCTCTCCCCCTTAGAAAAGCGTGATCATTCGACCAGGGGGGGGGAGGCGCTTTCGAAATAAAGAAATTTGAAAAATTTATTAATTTGCTGAAAGAATCAATAAAATACATTCTGGCATAATAAAAAATACATATTTAAACAACTAATAAATGAAATTAAGCTTAAAAATGTATTAGTACTGCGCAATGTATTTGATCATCAATTCGTCAATATTATGTTAAAAAACTTAATTATTTCTATTGACACTATGGACTTGTCATATACAAAATTGTATACAAAACTTCATAACTATCTTGATAATTTAAACAGTTTATAATTAAAGTCGTACAATACCTTTAGCATCAAAGTACATTATTATCGTATGGGGGGCGTGGCACCATGAAAGTTATGATTGAAAATTGGGTTACAAACATTAAAAGTTAGAGTAGCACAGCAGTATGGGAAAGTGTGGAGAGACTCACAATTTCAATATATTCATCCAATTAAAATAATATAATGCTCATAAAATTCACAATGAAATGTGTTTGCAAATGGCAGCTCCTAACATGGCAATGTTTTAAGGTCGAAAGGGAATTTTCAAACTGGCTAAATGCCCCTCAAAAACAACCCAAGTAATGAGGACTCTCTTTTAAGAAAGATGCTGCCTCAGTGAAAAAAATGGATGATTTCTGGATGATTCTATTAAATCAAGGAGCTAACTATATCCAAAGGATTATAAACTACATCGATCTTATTTACAGCAGTGTGTGGACAAAAATTCAAACATGTCACGGGGATCAACAACGTGGGCTCAACGATTACTAACCCTTTTTTGAGTGAGTGTGGTGTTTTATGGCGCAAGAGCCAATTTTGGCTATACTGCACCTCACATTTTTTTTTAGAATATTAAAATCTTAATAATACATTTAGATATAAAACACAAGTACATATATAAAAGTTCGTTAAATTAATAACGAGTAATAAGTAGTCTAATAAAAACAAATTAATCAATAATTGTATTCAGGCACATTTCAAAATTATGTAGTCTGGACGTGAAAAGAAGAAAAAAAGGGAAAATTGAATGACAAGAAAGAGGGTCAAAAATAGAGAAGGTTCACTAGGGTACACCGGAGTCTAGACTCCTGTGTTTACCAAAGACAGCTAACCCTTTCGGAAAAGGGGCTCACCTAAAGAAGATTCCCCTGAGGGGAAATCCTTTTTGCAGCAAACATGGCAAGGCAAGGGAGATGTTTAATCTCTGGAATTAAATAAGGGGAGTACTAAGTACATATGGATTCAATAAATGAATCTTCGTCCTATGAATACGATTCAAAGGCAAATGAGATGAAAAAGAAATGGAAGCATATCATCTGACGTGCCCCTTAGATGATTAAGATGAAGAAGTCTGATGGAAGATCCTGCTATTTTCGGGATCATCACGAATCCTCGTGTTAACAGACTACTTTGAAAAAGGTTAGTGCCTATTGTTGCTCACTACTGAAAAAATCACGTGATTCTCCGATCAAAAAAAGTAATATGATTACGAAAGGCATTCTTCTCTTTTTTGGCAACACTATTTCTTCTCACTCATCACGAGGTGTGGTTGAGAAATATAGTAGATTTGACTTTGAGATTTTCCCACAAATCCTCTATTTTTAGATCCCCTCCAAAAAATCATAACTAGGTCGATAATTTGAAAACACAGATCATGTCATTAAAGAGGTTGGATATAGGTTTACGACGCAATCAGCTGTTTTCGAAAATAATGGTTACGAAAAGCGAAGAAATGATGGGATAAATGTGTAATTCTGTACGGTGATAACGTAGATAAGTGTTCAAAACGACAATTTAAAATTTCGTATTTAGATTATTTTTGGTAATAACTAAAACTTAAGAATACCCACTACTATAACACTTATTTAAATTCAAAATTAAAAAAACCGCTTCTCCTATTTATACCGGCAAAGAACTTAATTTACACCCCCCCCATATATATATATATATACATTTATTAATATAAATATATATATATGTATATATATAATTCGTATTTATTAATATAAATGTATATATATATATTTCGTATATGTATATATATCGATGACAACTTTATACAGTCATAAAGCCGTTATCAAAAAAAAAAAAAAACCGACAAATAAATTTTTTTTAAAACTTCATCATTACAAAAATTAAAATAATCAGTTAATTCTAGAATATGTGATAAGTAACAGGAATTAATTAGGCTCAAGACTTCAAGACATGCATTTCAACCACAAGACGTTGAAAGGTACAGAAAATTAAAAATGCATAAGTGACAAACCAGTATAAAAATAACGATTTTTAAGGTTATTTTTTGACAAGCTTTGTGTTAATATTTTAGAAAAAGCCTAAAAGCTGGAAGTCAATATTTTTCTATTTTCCCCGTTTTCTTTTGTGGAATAATTAACATTAAAAATGGGTTTGACTCTTGTAAAAATAGTTACTTGACTTACATTGCTGCCAATCTGATTGACAATGTAGAGGATACATTTAACCCTTGTTAAAAAAATTGCAGAATGCTTTTAAAATGTCATCCTCCTGCACTGCATTTCGAAAGACTAATTAAGAATTAAGCTAATTAATTATTACAAGACATAAGCCAAAATTATGTACAAGAAACATTGTAATGGATTTGTATCGTAAATAATGCATTTTAATATTTTCTTCGTATTTTAAAGGTATTTTTTAGAATTTCTTTTAGGAAATTGGAAATGTTTGTGATCTAAGTTTGAAAAATTATTCAGTACTTCTTTTCTGATAGCTGTTGCTTGATTCTAAAAGAAAATATTTTTAAGCATGATTTTCTGTCTAACTGAACACGACTGTTTAAGAGAAATAATTTAATAACACATAGCGAGAACACAAAATGTTTGTTCTTAAAACTAAGTTGAATAATATAATTAGATTTAAAAACATTTGTCTTCAGCTTGGCAGAATTTAATTTCTATTTTCAACCCTCTATTTGCATTTGTGCAATATAACGCATTATAAAAAAATACATAAATTCCAAAACAAAAGTTGTATTAATTAAAATACCCAATTTCAGTAGAAATAGTGATCTAAAAATATCAGTAATTGAATTTTTTTTCATTTATTAAAGCTTTGAAGTATTTTTACAATCAAATTATTAAAAAAAATTCAAAAAAGCAATAACCTTTTTTTGGAGTTAAAAAAATAAATGTTTGCTTATATATAATTGATATTGTAGTGAAAAAATAATTCTCTTAGGTTGCCATGGATACGGACTCACGTGCCCGGTTATGGGTGACTTGAAAAAATAACTTCTTTTGTGTGTGTGTATTCATTGTATTAACTTTAATTTGTGTGTCAAGCGCATATTTTTTTATTAATTGTATTTCTTTATTTTTGTCGTGCTTTTATTTTTATTGTATTTGTATGTATAAAAGTTAAATGTAGTTATAATTGTGGAAAGTTCTGGAAGTTTCTATGGCAATATATAAGGAGAGGACATACTCAGTTTGTAGAATAAAGTCTTCATTTGTGTCTAGCAAGAGTTGTTGTCATTTCATTTGAGTATCGAATTACCATATTGATTTAATCTACGCGACAATGTAAAAGAAGGAGGGAATCTCCAAATAATACCATTTACTGATTGGATCGCAAATATTAATTAATTTACCCGGTTTCTCTCTCTCTCTCTCTCTCTTTTTAAGTTAACAATCATCATTTTTAAGTACCCGAACAATTAATTTTATTTTATGAATCGAAGCCTATATATATATAAATATTCATTTAAAAAATCTAAATCGAAGCTTTATTTAAAGTATGTCACTTATTTTTCTATTGAAAAAAGTGAATTTCATTCATTTAATTAATTTCATCGTTAAATTCATAAAGTTATTGATAAATATAAAAATAGAGGGAAAATGTACTAGAGTAATCATTTATTAAACAATTATGTATTTTGTTACTTAAAAGTGACTTTTCATGTACATCTAAAAATATATGCATAAAATATCCACCAAGACTGAGTACATAAATGCTAATAAATTTTGAAGACATGATATATATTTGCAAATTTTCAAGTTCGCTTGAGCTTGTGATGCTCGAAGGGCAGCTCACAAGCGCAGTTCATGACAAGTCAACCAGTAGCACAACAACTTTGTTTCGATTTGTTCTGTTGTATTCATTATATCGTTTCCCAACGGAGAAAAGTTTGGAAGCAATTTAAAAAACTGGAAAGGGGTTTGACAACGGCCGAATATTTGGTTTCGGGTAGGCTTACGGATTTCAAAGTATATTAATTATAGTGATGATATTATTTCACCCTGTTGACAGAGGCAAATCACATTCCAGTACCAACAAGACTCTGAAAAGCCTAGCTAAGCCGTACTAGATAGCATCGACACGTTGTAAGACATACACGTTATATACAAACAGCCATTATTGCCGACATCTATTGGACATGCGAGCTTCTCACCTCTCTCTGCCATCTGTATGGGATCGCTCTATTTTCCGTCGTTTTCAGACGTAAGGCTAAGCACACGTAGACCAACCACTACGAGGACTTACTAAATTGCAGCATCCATCCTCATCACATACTGGAATACCATGGTGTCAGATAAACATAAGGGTTAGAATCGCATCGAGTAATCTTCATTAACATAACAAAAATTGAATTCGTAGAATTGATATGTAGAGACTACTATTATATTCTTCTGTGGTGGCATTGGGGTCAAATCCAAGATCCCTGGTACCTTGTTTAGCGTTACACTACCTCAAAATATATTCTCGTATAATGCAGAATGTTTAAACATAATGCTAAATGACTTTTGGTGCTCGTTATGATCTATTTAATGCTACTTTCAGGAAATTCTGCAATCATTTGATCTGTCATAAACTTCCAGTTTCAACCCCTTTTCCTACAAGACAATGCTTGGCCATATATTGTTGCTGTCTCTAAAACTTACCTACCGCATGTCGGTATCTTACCACCATCTGCATTTTCACCGTACTTGTCCCCAATCGGGAATGTTCCGAATGCCATGGAACAAGATGTCACCACTTCACATGTACTGCATAATCTACAAAACCTTCATGACAAAGAATTAACGAAGAATGCGCTATCACTGGACTTCATTGCCAAAATGAACGACTTACGACCATGGTGTTTGTTACGCTGTATTAGGACTAATGATGGTCTTAAAAATACTGAATATCACATGCTTAACTTTTCATTTTTCATCAATAATGTGTACTATTTTCAGCTTGAAATTTTTATATTTTACTCTTAGATGAAAACTTTATCACCTTGTAAATTTTGTTGCGTTTTGGAAATTCATCCCGTGTGTGAATATTTTTCATCTTCTTGTGTGTGGTACATTTATTCTTAGATATTCCTTTCATACTATAATTTGCCTAATACGAAACAAGTCCATTTTATATTAAATGCAAGTTCATGCAATATTAATCATAATTAAAAATGTACACTTAAATTAATGATCAAATAAAATTAAATTAAAAAAAGAAATGAAATTTTACATATATAGTTTTATATAAGCCTTTAAATACATAATTAGTAGCAAATATTAATTTATCTACATTAACATTATCCCACCATTTTTATTAGTGTTATAAGGTAAAATTTTTATATAGCTATTGAAACTTTTTACATAGTATATTTATTACAAAAGCACATTGATTTGTTCCAAATGTAGAATTAGTGCATGAATAAAGCTAATGCAAAAATATGCACTAAATCTAATTTCTTTTTAAACAATGTAGTGGATGTTTTTAAACATGCAATCATGGTTTATCACCAAAGTTAAACTATGGACAATATCAAGAATTACGTTCAATATTAATGTAGCGCATGTAAAAAAGTAGTATTAATCCGTTTAAGGACGAGTAAAATTTCTTTATACTAATAACAATGACGACGTTAAATTTTATTACAAGAGATGTACATTACACATGATGTACATTAAAAATTTCAGTTCAGAATTTCTATAGCAGATTTAAATTGCTTTGATATTACTCCCAATGAATGGTACTAAATTCTTAAGTGAAGCTAAAAAAATGATTACACATTTCTTTTAAAGAATGCAATATATTTTATCAATTTGATTTACTTTTTAACTAAATTAGTCATGAATATTAATTTGCTGTTCTATTCAAATATTTTAAAATTTCCTTAATAATACTGCAAACAATTATTAAACACAATCAATTTTCCTCAATAGTTAATTAATCTTTCTGAAATAAAAAAATTAAAAAAAAAATTTCAACAATTTAAATGAATAAATACATTAAATTATTATTTCACATGTCACCAGATATAAAATAAATTGACTTTATTCTGTTTTTTTACCATTTAGTAAAGAATATTGTGTCAGGATAAATCCGATTATTGTTTATTAACGGGTAAACTGAAAGAGAAAGCATTGCTGGTAACCTTCTAAGGTTTTTTGGGAGGGAGAGGGGATTCATAGTGATGGATAGTTAACTTTGGATGGATTGAGATTTTTTTAAAACAACTTTTTCAACATATTCAGCAATCTTTAGTTTAGGAAAGGTAAGTATTCGTCCTGATACAACCTTAAATGTTTCTGGATAAATGAATGTTTATTTAAAGTAGACACACATTTTGACAATGTGCATTGTATTTATATATTTTCCATCTGATGCTATAAAATAGGCGGCCTTAAATCGAGAACTGTTTTCAGATATAAAAATGCTCTCTTATGATTGTTATTTTCTGATTTCACTATCTGCATATATCATAATGTTTGAATTTATATTATCATTAGGTTTTTTTTTCTCGGTAAAATTTTCTCCATGCTTTCTAGAATAAAATTAATACTATGTTTACTAAGCAGAAATGAAATTGTGTTTCTTTAAAACATTAGATAGCTGAGTGTTTCCCACTTTTTCATAGTTTCTCAAAGCTACAAAAATTGCTTGACTATATGTTTTGGTTAACTCTACTACTCGCTTTCAACTCATTAACTCTTTGAAATTATATTGTGAATGGGTTTAGTTAAATCAAGTTTCATATTCCTAAAAGTGGGATAAATAAAAGCTGGTGTTTAAAATCTAAATGAATAAAATCTCTCAATTCAGTACAAATGAACAAAATTGTATACGTAAAATAAATAAAATATACAATATATTTCGAAATCGAGAAATAAATTAGCTAGATGTAATTCTAGCTTTCTATTATATAATTAAATGCTTGTTCTAGCGTTTGAAGAAAAAATAAGACGAAATAGTTACGGAAGTTTTAAGCGAAAAAAATACTAAAATTATATAACAGTTACTTTTTTAAAAAAAATCAACAATGTACATTATGTTTAATTGGAAAATTTCTTTGAAAACAAAATTAAAACATAGTTTAGTTTCCCTTTCCTCTTATAAAAATCTAGCTTTCAATTGTTATCAATGTCTATAACATATATTTCTGCCAAAGTCTAAGTACAGTAAGATATTTTAATTTACTGACTATAGGCTCGGTGGCTTAGAAGTAGCCTGCCCAAATCATACGCCCAAGGATGCGGGTTCGATCACTGCAGGAAAATTTCTGGGAATTAAAATCATAGGCACACATACCATGTGATTTTGTTAGATGTAAAATATCCCTTGAGTATAAATTTCGCTCTGGTACTGTACGCTAAAATAAAGCATGGCAATATTTAGCATCCTCCTATGAAAACGTGATTTAAATAAATTCAAGCGTCGAGGAGATTGGTATCCAGAGCCACCCCTAGATAGTGTCACTAATGAAAGAGCACTTGAAGACTCGCCGTGCCTACAAAGACTTGGCTTCCTAAATGCCACCACCCATTTGAAAGAAAAAAGGTAAATTTATAGAATATTCTTAATCCTTTTATTATATATTTAGTTTAGTTTTATGTATGTTAAAACTATTTATAAACTTAAGGTATTCAACTACCCAAAAATTGTGAGTTTTGCCAAAATTGACGATTTTTTTTTTTCATGATTTTAATTTATAGGCCATATTATTAGCTTTATAAATACACCAAATTTATTATTTTCCGTTCACTAGAACAAACACTACAAGTGTTTTTTTAAAAGCTTGTGCTATTATTTTAAGCAAAATATTATGCTTTAAAATGCATTTGACTCGAAATGAGTTTTTTTTAAGAAAAAAAAAAACACAAAAAAGGAGATCAATTGCTAAAAAAGTTTCGCAAAAAATTAACTGGATTTTTTTTTCGTATATTCTAAATAATTGTAGAAGTGTTTTAACTTTCAGAATTATTAATTATTGTTTTACTACAAAAATTACAGTCCCTTATGTGAATATAATCACTGTTTTTTAAGGCTTTTCATATAATACCTAAAATAAAGTTCTCTCGTATATGTAAAAATTACAATATCTCTGATCCTAAAGGTCATTTCAAATATGAATAACATAGCAACTCATCAGAATTGAAAAATTGTATTTTTGTTCAAAAACTTTTGGTACAGAATGGGTTGGTTTGTGTCATTTTTTGTAAATTTTTATCCTTTTTCCCCATTTTAGTAAATATAATTCATTTTTCTTTCCTGAATTTATCATATTTTTCTTAACATGTACTATACAAATCTAAAAAAAACCCACAAAAATTCCTCATATCTCCATTTTTTTTAAATAAGTTGCCGCAAATAGTCTCAATAGTTTAATAATATAAATTAAAACTCAAATATTGTTCTACTGAATATTTATTACAGCTCCCTTTTGACTCTAAGCGAAGGCAAATCTTATATACAAATATTTAATTGTCTTCAATATAAGATAAAACAAAATTAACACCTTTATTTAAAGATATTAAATATCTTCTTTTTTCTTTTTTCTGTCACCAAAACTTCAATTACCTAGCAATAAACATTCCACATGCTGAAACATAAATTTCCCCCTCTGAGGTTAAAACGCTCCCCGTGTTTAATCTCTGTTTATCCGCTCTAAAGGGCATTTATCCCCGTAAAATTATTACCCACTCCGTAGCTATAACCTCCAACAGCGAGGAATCACCGCTTCAATATCTAAACATGCGCGGGGATAAGCCAAAGATGATTAACGAAATTGCTAACTTTATACGAATTAACGTCCTCTATGGCTCACCACCCATGGAAACAACTACAAGGGATGTTAATATTTATGATCGAAATTTATGGCTCCGTAGATTGCATTTAATTAAAGTGGAGAACTCGACGGGATCTGTAATCTTCTCAACAGACACATCAAGATATTATTGTACACGGAATGCGAACAATTGTTAAACAAGTGATGGAAAGGTTCGTATTTCGTGAAGTATACGTGAGTATTTTGAGTAACGTTCTATTGTAATTCCAATTGGCGCTGAGGACTGGATTAGAGTGGGCTTATATGCCTCGTCCACTCTGTTAGCTTATTGAGTTTCAGTTGTAATCTTATGGATTATTCTTCATATATACTGTTTGCTAATAGAACCAATTTTGAAAGAATTGTGTTGGTTCAATGTGGAAAATTGATTTTGATGAAGATTACTAAACAGAAAATTTTCATACGTCTTATAAAAATATTTATTTTTAAAATTTAGACTTAATCTGAATTTTAAATCGTTTTAATTAGCCAAATTAATTGATTTAATTAACCAAAATTAATTAAATATTTGACACGAGTGCAATATTTAAAGTAACTCCTTAAGGTTACCTATCCTAAAATTGTGAATTTTGCTAAAAATTGACAAAAATTGAATTTTTTTATGATTTTGTTTTATAGGTCATCTTATTAGCTTTTAAAAATACCAGGTTTATTATTTTCCATTCACTAGAACAAAAACTACTTTTAGTAAGAGCAGATGTGCTATTACTTTAAGCAAGATGTCATACTTTAAAAAGCGTTTTTCTTGAAATATGTTTTTTTGAAAATGCCCAAAAGGGGGACAATGATTGCTCAAAAGGTTTGAAAATAATTGAATGAAATTTTTTGTGTATGTTCTGTATAATAGTAGAAGTGTTTTAACCTTCAGATTTATTAATCACTGATTTATTACAAAATTTACAGTCTACGTGAATATAATCATTCTTTCTTTAAGCAATTTCATATAATAACTGAGATCAAGAGTTAAAGTTTTTGTAAAAATTAAAAATATCTATTATCCTGAAGTTCATTTCAAAAATAAATAGTAAAGCAACACATCAAAATTGAAAATTGAAAATCTGTTTGTAATTTTTTTGTACAAAATGGACAAAGTTTAGTAGTTTTTATAAGTATTTATCTCTCACATTTTTTCCCTTTTAGTAATAATAATTTATTTTCTTTCTTCTTAATTTTAGCATATTTTCTTAAAATGTGCTAAATATAGCTAAAAACCACAAAAAAATCTCCCATATCTCCATTTTTATTAAAAAGGTTGTCGCTGAAGTAGTCGGATACCTTAAATAAAGATTATTTCAAGTTTTTTTATTAAGATAAATAAAATAATAAGAAGTAAGTAGAGAATAAACGAAGTAAGAAGTAAATAAAATAAAAAAGAAATATATATATATTATATATAACAAAAGTTACGAAATAATGAAATAAAAACAAATAAGCTACAAAGACAAAAAGTATATTACAGAATAAAACAATTATGTAACAAAACCAATACAATGAAGTTTACAAAAAGAGATAAATAAAAAATTTACAAAATCAAATCACTCAAGATATAAAATAATCGGAACGAAGCTTTAATTGCAACAAGCTGAAAAAAATTAGAAGCCCAGGTGATTTAACAGTAGCAGTTTAACTTCCAGCGTTTCTTTTTTTTTTTTACTTTAAATAAAAAGGGAAATATATCAATACTTATATTTATATTTATATATAGCTCACCACTTACATTGCAGACACAAAATATGAAAGGGCACATTTTAAATCTGTTGTAGTATGGTACACATCAAAACTACCATGATGAATAAGGAGTTGAGTGGTTTTATAATTTGTGAAAAGGTTATTAAGTCTTTGCGAAATGGTTTTGAAGATTCAATTGCTTGTTTTAATTTAATTCCTTAAAAAAATATGTGATAATTTTTAAAAAAAATTTAAAAATCTAAAACGCCGTAAACTAACTCGTTAATTTTGGAAAAATAAATTTATGAAGCAAAAATATTTTCCTTCATAAAACTATGAAATAGTTTCATAATTAGAAAGGATGAATCAGTTGATTGATTTTAATTATCGTCGCCCTAGAAACTAACGATGCAATGACCCCGTAATATTTAACCACGTTTTAATAATGAGAACGAACATTTTATTTAGTATCTGAATCTCCTAACATCTGCAACATTCCACAGAAGCACTTCATTTCTACTCAGTTCACTTCAGCTGCTTAACTCACTTCAGTTCTGTTTAATGCGCAGAAGTCCAATCATTCTATGTCGCGGGTTTGAATGGAAGCATGATTAAAACGCATTCAATCAGTTTTCGGGCAAATAATTTCGAATGCGAATAAAAGACAAGAAGAAAACTGAATTACAATTTAAAGTACTGTTAATGTCCTTCACAATATGTAATTGAAAAAAATCAAAATTTGTAAAAATGAAATTTTTAAGAATTCGTAGATGATTAACACCAAAAATGACAACAAATTACCTATTTTTATTTTTTAAAAGATATTGAAATTGAAAGGCCATTGAAATTTACCAGAATCGAGATATTTATATTAACAAAATTTATAACCGTGCATTTATTTCATCTTTGTCGTTACATGTGTTTATATACCAGTCATTAACGTATCTTTATTGTTGATTAAATACCAAACACAATCTCAATCTAGGTCGTAGTAATAAAAATCAAAATCAAAATGCTTCATATTATAAAAGAAATACACTCAAAATCCAAAACATTATGACCACTCCTACATTTTGCAATGACCTCACCTGGATGACGTGGAAGGCACGTGATCAGGTGGAAGTGGTATATAACTGCTGCTGGAGAGTCTGAAGAATCATTCTTTCACTTACTTCTGTGTGTGATGGGATATGATGATAGAGGGCAGATTGTGTGATGAATAGTAGGGCAGATGTTGTTGATGATAGAGGCAGATGTGTGTGATGATAGAGGCAGATTGTAATAGCTCAATGTTCGGAACAAGTATTTCCGAAACTGCACGACTCGTGGATGTTCGTGATCAACAGTTGTTATACTTATGCAAAGTGGATGAATACCGGTGAAACCATAGTAGACGACATGGTGTTGGACGTCCACACGCTATCAAAGAAAAGGTCGTCGGAGACTGTCTCGCATGGTGAAGCAAAACCGGAGCCAGACAGTGGCTCAGCTGACAGCCCGATACAATGCAGGACCAAGTAGAATAATATCGGATCAACACTGTTCAGCGACACTGTTGGATATGGGCTATGAAGCAAACGTCCCATTCGTTGCCTTTGCTGACCAAGCGTCATCGCCAACTGCGCCTACGCTGGGACCGGGAACATCGCGAATGGTGGCTGGATCAGTGGGCGAGAGTTGCCTGTCAGATGAATCACGGTTTATCATTCATAACCCTGATGGCATGTCAGAATACCCGTCTTCCAGGCGAACAGTTGCTCCCTCAATGTAGCAGTAGGTCAGACACAGGCCGGTGATGGCGGTATTATGCTTTGGGACGTTCTCTTGGGCGTTTTGGGATCCGTGGTTGTGGTAGAGCAGACCATGAATGCTACAGGGTATCTGAACATCATTACGGACCAGTGCACCCTTATATGGCCTCTGTTTTTCTAGCTGGCAAATGGAATATTCCAACAGGACAACGCCCCATGTCATAAGGCTAAAATTGTGTTGGAGTAGGTCCAGGAACATGATGCTGAATTCCAGTAATTTCTGGCCAACTAACTCACCGGATCTCAATCCGATAGAACACATTTGGATGTCATGGACGGCAGCTCAGAGTTCAAAGACCACCAATTCACAATATCTCGGGATTTGCGTGATCGTTGCTTAAACATCTGGTGCAATCTGTCTCCGGCCATCTACAGGACTTGTGGTATCCATGCCAAGGCGGGTTGAAGCTGTGTTGTGCACCAAAGGTGGGCCAACTCGTTATTGACAGGTAGTCATAATGTTTTGGCTCTTGAGTGTATAATTAATATTAAAATTAATAACTTAAGGGCCTTAAAACAATTTATTTCCAAACGAAATGTTTTTCAAAACATTATCAACTTAAAAGGACAACATTTATGTAAATGAATCGATTACAATAAATTATCTGTTTTTGTGCAATAACACCAATTTAGATATAGTATTAAATGTTTTCTTAGCATTAATTATAATCTGTAATTTTATGTACTTTCTACAACATAAGTAAGAAAATATTTCCCGAAAATATATACGAGGTGTAACACAAAACAAATGACACTGGTCCAAAAAATCATTGCACTTACAGAATCAGTTCTACATGACAGCATCATCTTCAAATTAGTAAGTAGTTCCCTTCAGCATTTACACAATTCAACATTCGGTGCTGAAATTGCTGGGAATAGTTCTGGAACGAGGTCTTCGTAAGACCCTTTAGGAAATTTTCCGTTGTTGCCTGAACCTCTTCAATTAAGGCACACACACACACACATGCTTCTCAAAAGTGCAATGTTTGCGACCCAATTTCAATCGAAATTTTCATCGCGCCTCCCTCCATACAATAAGAATGCATTGAATTCAATAATAATGTACTTTGATGCTAAAATCTACAATATGACTTTAATTATAAAGCATACAAATTACCAAATAAGTATTAAATTTTGTATATAATTTTGTATATGACAAACCCATGGGTAAGTTATCTTATATCAATTTAGCCCATTTACTTAGTATTGATGAACTAATGATGAAATATATTGTCCATTACTGATATATTTATAAGTATGTTATATCAGTGTAAATGTGTATTTTATTTATTATGTGTTGGAATGTATTTCGTTTTCCTCCGTTCAGTAAATTAGTATTTTTTTAAATAAGCTTTGATTTACGACTCTTCGATATGCTCGAGCCCTACTGTAGGGGGATGGGCCTCACAGTTTCAGAAACGCTGGTATAAACACTTGTACCTAAAATAAAATGGGAATATAAATTATAACTAAACCATAGAATGAGTAAATTTACATCTGGATATATAGAAACATATATGTATATAACATACTACAAATATTTGTAGATTGTGAGGAATAGATATTCAACTATTTATGGAGTACTAATTAAATTCATGTTAGTACAGTGTTTCTCAAATTTACAATTTCGTCTACCCAGTATTCAATTATAATTTTCATCACGACACCCCCCCTTTATATACAATAAGTATTATTGAATTCAATATATATACTAGTGAATTCAATAGTACTATATAGTATCATTAGTACTATAGTATATATAGTATTATAGAATATAATATATATACTATTCTATATATCTATATATATATATATATATTATATATAGTATTATATAGTATAGTATTATTGAATTCAATAATACTATACATGGACGCGCTAAAACTACAATACGACTTGAATCCTTAAGTGCTACCGGCGAATATAAACGTCTCGCTCAGCCAAAACATTAATTGTCCCTTTCGGAAGAATTAATGAATCTTTCTTATCAATCTTTCCGAAGTACGATCTTTTCTGAACATTGCTTTTCATAAAATTATTACCGAAGAATTTGGGATGCACTAAAACAGACAGTGCTTGACAGTATTTGCGAAGGATTTACTTATTTCAGAGGATTTGATTATTTATTCCTCCCCCCCTCCCAATACATCACAAACGCATGCCTACGTGGAAAATGGTGGCATTAGGGGAGCGAATTGCGTAATTTTTACTCAGCAGTTACGGAATTAATAGTAAACAGTGCAAATTATTATAATAAATGTTATTTTTTGTGCATAATTTTATATATGACAAGCCCATGGGTAATTATTAAAATTGTTCTTAACTTAGTATTAGGAATTATAAAATACATCTTGCAATGTTGATATATTTATAAGTGTATTATGTAAGTGTTAAAGGTGTATTTTATTTTTATTATGCCAGAATGTTTTAATTTGTCTACTTTCAGTTAATTAGTAATTTTTTTAATATTCTTTTGTTTTCGACTTTTCAAAATGCTCGTGTCCCCTCGTAGAGTTGTCACGCCAACCTAGGGAGGCGCGCCCCAGTTTGAGAAACGCTGAACTAAGGTAAAATGAGTTCCCCTTAGCAACATTTAATTGTGGGAAAATAAGTCTGATGGGACAAATAAGGTGAATAAGGAGGATGCCCCATCAGAGTAATGTTTTTACTGGTCAGAAACTGCATGGAAGATGGGGCTATGTGAGAGGGTGCAT